>SJYC01123918.1:0-63097 GCA_006408675.1 Madoqua kirkii | reverse complement strand
TTCCTCCCCACCTCTTCTTTTTTTTTTTTTTTTTTTTTTTTTTTAGTTATCTTATTGGGAACATCTGGCCTTGGCTTGGCAACTTTACAGGATAAACCTGCTGCTCTTTGTACAAACTTGGTCCTCCCAGGAGGAGTCTGTGAAGACATTAGTATTAATGAGGTCACAGATAGCAGTTACCTAGCTTTCCCTGGATGAGTGCACACATGTGCCCCAGGTCAGGGCATTTATCTGGACTGGATGTTACGGGACCTGTTAGGAACTTGGCCTCTGGTTTGGGGAAGCTTCTTCAGACCTTGGTTTCCTTGTCAAAGATTTGCAGTAAAACACTGGCGAAGGAATAATGTGAAAACATGAAATTCTTTTGAAACTAAGTTGCAAGCATACATTAGCACATAGAGTCACCGGAAGGCTTTGTGTGGCTGCACTTAGGTTATGGCTTTCCCCTCCGATTTGACCTCTTTGGCCCTACCATGTGCCAAAGACTAGGACCTAGTCAGTACCTTGTCATTTTTCCTTCTTTTATTTTTAAAGTGAAGTATAGTTTGCATAGAGAACTGAGAACACTAAGTAACCACCACCTAGATCCAGTAACAAATTATTAGCAATAGCAAGCATGCATGTGTGTGTGTATGAGTGTGTGCTAAGTCACCTCAGTCATGCTGGGCTCTTTGCGACCCTATGGACTGTACTAGGCTCCTCTGTCCATGGGATTCTCCAGGCAAGAATACTGGAGTGGGTTGCCATTTCTTTCTCCAAGGGATATTCCCGGCCCAGGGATTGAACCTATCTCCTGCATTGTGTGTCTCCTGCATTGGCAGACAGGCTCTTTACCATTAGCGGCAGCTGGGAAGTCCCAACAGCAAGTATACCCCCCACTAAATGTAATCACTATCCTGACTTCTACTGGCGTAGATCTGTTTCTGTACTTATTATAAATGGACGCATATGATCTGTTCCTTTCTGTATCTGGCTTCTTTTACTCAGCCTTATATTCATCTCCATAGGCACATAGTGACAGGTGGTGCATTCTTATTGCTGCAGAGTACCCTGCCCCTGCCCCTCCAGCCCTGTTTTAACTGTAGTTGAGTTAAAGTAGATGAAACTAGCCAAAGTCCTTCACTTCAAGGGGGTGTGGTCCTCCTAACTTTCTTCCTAGGAAACTAGGTTATAGAGCCCTAGAGTCTGTCCTTATATGTTGTTTAATATATATACACCTGACTGTATCTTTGGGACAAATACAAAAGTGCCAGGAAAGTTGAAATTCAGTCAGTTGGTTTGCTTGGGGACTAGAAGAATCTAAAACAGAGGAATTAGCTAGTGTTCATTCAGCAGCTCTTGGAGAGAAGGTTCTAGGTACTAAATCAGAAATACCCAAAGGCTGGAGAAAGCAGTTTGGCAGTACAGCAGTACCTCCAGGTGTCCCTGTGTCCTCGGGCCAACTATGCTTATGGAGTTGCTTTCTTATCCAATTTGGTCACTTGAATTTGCCCTTCTACCAGGAGGGTGTATCCTGTAGGAATGACGGATGAGCATTTGCTTGTTCTTGTATTGTTTATTTTCTGCCTGCTTACTAAAAGGAGTAGATGATATGGTTTAACTTTCATTGAAAGGACTTCTAGAATAAGAGTCATGGAACAGGCAGGAATGATTAAAACTTAGTTCATTAAAGTTGAGTACAAAGCCCTGAGCTTCCTAATAGCCAAAGCAACCCCCCCCCGCCCCCCGCCGGCAAAAAAAAAAAAAAGAAAAAGAAAACTCCACCACAACAACAACCAAAACCGACTCTTCTTGAGTCAGTTGTTTTAATTCCATTGGCCTGTATCAGGAAGTACAGTGACTCTGGGCAGCAAGACTTTATCCTGACACTAAATTCCCTGTAAATTCCCTGTAGGGAATTGACTGGCTAGTGAACAACACAGCAATTCCATGCAATGGGATGATCTTTATGATTCTCCCTTCCTGTGACTCCTTGATTAAAGGTAACTAGGATTAAGTCCAGAAAAGGCAGTGGCAACCCACTCCAGTACTCTTGCCTGGCAAATCCTATGGACGGAGGAGCCTGGTGGGCTACAGTCCATGGGGTTGCTAGGAGTCGGACACAGCTGAGTGACTTCACTTTCACTTTTCACTTTTGTGCACTGGAGAAGGAAATGGCAACCCACTCCAGTGTTCTTGCCTGGAGAATCCCAAGGACGACAGAGCCTGTGGGCTGCCGTCTATGGGCTCGCACAGAGTCGTACATGACTGAAGCGACTTAGCAGCTAGCAGCAGCAGCAGCCCAGAAGCAATCTCCTCTGAATGCGAGTCTCACAGGCCACTTACTCATACCTGTGACACTTCGCATGGGCCATTTTACATTAACACCCATCTTGCATTCATTTCAGAAATACTGAGTCTATAATGACTGAGTTCTGTGCTATATCTTATAAAATCCTAGAGATCAGGACTCTTGATTTCTTTAAAAAAATTTAAAAAACATTTGTGTGTGTGTGTGCATCAGTTGAACCTTGAACAACATGGGTTTGAACTGTACAGGTCCACTTATGTGTGGATTTTTTCAATAATAATGTGTTATAGTACTATATCACTGCATTATTCACAGTTGGTTGAATCTGTGGATGTGAACTATATATAAGGAGTGCCTACTGTGGAGGATCAGCACCCCAACCTGCGTGCAGTTCCAAGACCCACTGTATATATATTTAGAGTGTATAATTTAGCAGCATTAAGTACATCACATTGTTGTACAACATCACCACTATCTCTGCAATTGATTTCTTTTAAAATTATATTCTTGTGTACTATAGTGCTTTGCATGTAACTGATTTTCAACAAAGGCTTAAAATGGGAGAACCTCGGGTCAGGGATTCAGCAATTGAATGATAGAAAAGAATCCTACAGATTTAGATGTTGAAATTTAAGGTTTCTTCTATACTTTCTTTTGAGACCTCTTAAGGTATTCAAGGTAGGATTTATGACACTCTATGTAACGAACTGTCAGTGTTGAAATATTGTTCTTTTCTGGATGTAAGTAGTTTGATGAGGACCATTTCTTCCCTGGGACCTGTTAGCTTGGCCTCAGGGAAGGTCACTCAGTTGAAATTGGCCAGCAAGATGACGGTGGGTTCCTGAGGACGCTTGGTGGTAGGATTGTCATCTCTGTTTCTGACACTACAGTAAGGGATCTGAGTGATCCAGATTCTAGTTTCAGCTCTGTGACCTTGGTCAAGGCTGTTCCCCTGACCTCAGTTTCTGAGTTTCCTTTCTGGCTGTCGGCGCCGGGCTTTTCCTTTCTGGGCTTCCTCATACCTAGCTGGGGCTGTGTCTGCCACACCGGAGCCACTTCACACGTTGAAGAGGAGCCTCTGCCACAGTGATCTTCTGCTCCCTCCACTCCTTGCACTGTGGCTATGACACAGCTTCTCCCTTTAGTGCTAGTCTAGAGGAAACTGTGGGCGCTCAAGGAGCTGAGCTTTCCATTTGGCTGTGTTGTTCAGTTGCTCAGTTGTGTCTGACTCTGCGACCCCATGGACTGCAGCATACCAGGTTTCCCTGTCCTTCACCATCTCCTGGAACTTACTCAGACTCATGTCCATTGAGTCGGTGATGCCATCCAACTATCTCATCTTCTGTCATCTCCTTCTCCCACCTTCATTCTTTTTCAACATCAGGGTCTTTTCTAATGAGTCAGTCCTTTGTATCAGGTGGCCAAAGTATCGGAGCTTCAGCATCAATCCTTTCAATGAATATTCAGGACTGATTTCCTTTAGGATTGTATGGTTTGATCTCCTTGCGGTCCAAGAGACTCTCAAGAGTCTTCTCCAACACCACAGTTCAAAAGCATCAATTCTTTCAGACTTAGCTTTCTTTATGTGTCCAGCTCTCACATCTATGACTACTGGAAAAACCATTGCTTTGACTAGATGGACCTTTGTTGGCAAAGTAATGTCTCTGCTTTTTAATATGCTGTCTAGGTTGGTCATAGCTTTTTTTCCCAAGGAGCAAGCATCTTTTAATTTCATGGCTGTGATCACAATCTGCAGTGATTTTGGAGCCCAAGAAAATAGTCTGTCACTGTTTCCATTGTTTCCCCGTCTATTTGCCATGAAGTGATGAGACCAGATGCCATTATTTTAGTTTTCTGAATGTTGAGTTTTAAGCCAACTTTTTCATTCTCTCTTTTACTTATCTTTAGCTAAGCCTGAAGTTACTATTCTCCACCTAGATGGGAGCCTTAGTTCTTGCAGAAAAACTCAGGAGAACTCAAGAGATAATTGTTATGTGTATCCCTTGAGGAGGAACCAGGACCCTGCTTTATTGCTGCACTGTTATTTCTTGGCTGCTCCTCCTTTGTTTCCAAATTCCCTCCCTTCCCTAGTTAGTAACTATTTGAATCTGTTCTTTAGAACTCTGGAGAAGTCTAGGAGGGCGATGCCTTTTTTCCTGCAAACATGAAAGGGGACTTGGAAAGGCTTTTGAACTTGGGAAGGCCCCACAGGGTCCTGCTTGTTTTCAGTTTCTCTTTAGAACTTCTCTTGCCTGAACCCACAGTTCTAGAGAGGAGCAGTCATAGACTAGTGTGTTATGTGAAGAAAGAAATTGACCAAAATTGCTCAATGAGGAATTTCTAATCTTGAGATTGCTAAACAGATGTGTCTAAAACTACTATCTATGTTTAATACACACCCTTGCCTCTGGTTAGGCAAGTGACCTTCTCAGACCGCAGCCAAGCTTTGCTTCTGGCCTGACTCTTTATCCCCAGTGGGGAATGCCCCCCTGCTTTCCATATTTTTTCCTAATAGAGATTTAAAGAGAAGTGATCCAGGGTGTTAGGCTACACACACACCACAGAAAGAGAAGGAAGAATTTGGGGAAACAGCTCCTGTTTTGCTAACCCCAGTGTGACTAAGTAGGGTTAAGAAATGTCTTTGATCCTCTGAAGGTGCCACTTGGCACAGGGGAGTCTGGGAGAAAAGAGGAAAGGGGATAGACAAAAAGGTTAGATATTAATAGATAGCTTTACATTTGCCACCTCATTTATGCTAGTGACTCTGCTATGAGTGTTAGTCCTCCTGTTTTATAAGCAGGAAACTGGGACTCAGATGCCTGTACAAATGCTAGAGCCAGGATTTGAACACTGATTTTTCTGATGCCACAGCCTACAGTTCCCCACCACCAGCTACTAAATAAGGGATAACCTGAATGATTCTACTGTGATAGCTTCCAATAACTGAAACTTTCCCCCAACAAGTTCAAATTTGTCTTTGCAACTCTCAACACCCAGGATTGATGAAGAATTATTTCATAGTTTAGCCTAATGTCCTAAGCACCGACTTTCAAAGATCCCAGGCAGCAAGTGGTAACAAATGACCTTGAGCACTGTTGACTAGAACACAGTCCATTATTATCACATTATTGGTAAGGTGATACCAGCCCAAGGAGAGGGGAGCACCCAGACAGTAATGAAGGTGTTAGTTTGATGAGTCTGGAATGGGTCTTTGGGATTCTTAGCCAAGTTCGGAAACTTATCCCAAGTGGCAGAACATAGACAGGAGTTATCAGAAAGTAGATTTATCTCAGAGAAAAAACTTTCTAACAACTAGAACTGACCAACAGTAGAAGCTAACCAGTTTTGAGAAGCGAGGAGCCTGTCATGCTTGGAAGCATTCAGATCTAGGCCTGATGCCTATTGGGGTGAGAGAGACAAAGGAGATAAACTCAAATGCTGTCTACTTTCAATGAGATTTTTGAATTGTCATTACCCCAAGGTTCTTTCTAAGAGTTAGTATTTTTTAGCCATAGTGTTACTGTGCTGTGTACATTTGGTAACTCCTAAATGACATTCTCCGATGACTTTAGGCCTTGCTTGTGTTCCCTCTCTTGGGTTGCACTGTGAGAGAAAGTTGGCGGGATTCTGCATTTACTTGCTTCCCAATCCAGGAGAAAGGTCTTTGTATGGAGGCTGCTTCTTGCTTCCGACTCCTGCTTCCCTTGGCTCCCTCAACTCAACACAGCAGTGAGTGCTGGCCAAGGCTAGTGGGCCTCAGTGGTGTGTTTAGAAAGTTATAACATCAGGTGATTAATCATTCCTTCCTCAGTGGCCCTAAGAAACTCAGGGTGGATACATCATCATGTCCATCATTATGGCCCAAAGAGACGAAGTTTGGGCCAAGGTGCTATAGTTGCATTTTTCATAGCTGTCCCGTATCCTTTTTCTTGGTCTCCTCTGATGGAGATGTAAATCAAAGTACTTTGATGATAAATCAAAGTACTGAGGTAATCCAAGAAGCTGCAGAGCAGAGTCCCCACCCAGATGAGAAGGGTCCACAGGAAAAGTGAGGGTGATAGGCCTAAGGGCCTAGCTTTAGAGCCAGACACCTGTGCTCCTCACCAAGTGAGCTATAAAACAGGGATATAGAAGTTTTACAAAAGAACGATGGACGTCATGTCAGTAAACTTGTAGGATGGGTTTTGGGAGGTAGGAAATGCTTGGTAAATGTTTAGCTACTGTAATGGTGATCATCATGATCATTTTCATCTGTTACTGAACACTGAAGAATGATTATAATCTCTTGGGTAAAGGGCAACATAATTTGAGTAAAGGCTGACCCTTTAACTTGTTAGGTCCTTTTGAGAGTTAAGGATGAAGAGTGTTGACTAGATTTCCAACAAGCCTTGTAGCAGCTTAAACATCAAAGTTAAATTAAGCATGACCACAGTAAAATTATGGCCATCCTAACTTGGTCTTTTGTGTACATGACCTCAGACTCCAAGAAGTGACAGGGCAGCTCCTTAACGGGGCAGCACCACAGGCTCAGTTTCCCACAAAGGAACATCTGGAGCCTTTGCAACATCTGGAGCCTTCTATGGAGGCAGCGAGGCTTCTGGGCCTCTCTCCTTTTTGGGAGAGTAGTAATGCAGGAGCTCCAACTTAGTCCCGTGTCAAACTCATGATAATGTCCAGAGATATGTCTGCAGCCCTCTGACCTGCCAGGGCAGCCCTGTGCGTGTCTGTGGTGGGATGACTAGTTCATAAGATGGCCTTTAGTGGATGTGGCCAGCCTGCACACACTGTAGTGCTATTTGAGCCGCATAGACTTTGCTGTTCAGCAGAGAGGGGCATTCATCTAGTAGAGTGGACAAAAGCGCAGTGGGCTGCCCCGTCCAGTCCTGGCTTAATCTTTTGCATCTGTGTGATTTGGGGCATGTTGCCTTCCCCTTTCAGTTGAATGGAGAAAATAACACCTCAAAGGGTTGTAATGAGGATTCAATGATTAATGGGTATAAGACCTTGAGAACAGGTTTTGCTGAAGGTTTTGCTGTTATTACTGTTGCCTATGAGGCTGTACTTGGATGTGGCTTGGCTTTAGCCTTTGTTTGGTCTGGTGGCTGGGATTTGTACATTAGCACTGAGATGCATTAAGCCCTAACGTGTTCCTTGGCCAAGCCAAGCGTCACTGAGTCTGAAGCAGGAGGCCTCTGTGGTGATTATAGTCCTGCGTTTTGTCTCCCACTGTGCCAATAGGGAGAGAGAGGACTTGTCTGAGACTATACGCTTTTTCCTCCTGGGAGCCTCATGTGTCGTTGTAGGGGAGGCCAACCTCCTCAGGAACACCCTGGCTCCCCAGTATTGTAGGAAGCCCAGATCAGTGACCCTGCTCAGGGAAGGGAGCTAATGCCCCACAGACCTGGGAGGCTAAGGCAAACAGGGTGTTTGCCATGAACCTGAAAGTAGGAAATAAAGTGGATGATTAAAGTATTTCTGATTTAGACCAATGGAGTTCGATGTCCACGGTAGCTCTCTAATAAATGCTGGCAGCAAGGGAACTTGGGGATATCCTCATTTCTGCATATTTCAAACTCTCTCTGACAAGCCTAGTCCCTCTGCTGGCTGGGGAGGGAGTGGGGAAGTGGCTGAGGGGCTTTCACTACCCCAGCCCTGCTTCGTCCTTTTCCATCCCACTTGAGGATTGTGTCTGTCAATTTTTTTTCTATTTTAACCACATGCAGTTGCGAACAAGGATGAGCTGATGAACCACAGTCTTTTCTTTGTCTTGCTTCAGCTTCTTTCAGCATTTTATCCAGTCTCTGATCTTTCAACTCATGGGATTTTAGAAGAATAATGAAAGATTAGTAGTGGTCAGGATGTTTGAAATGATCTGAGAAGGGCCAATCTCATAATTCCTCTGGAGAGAGGGATGGACCCCAAACCCCACAGGGAGTTAGGATGTGGCCTGCAAGAGAAAACTTGTGAGTAAGAGGACTATTTCTCTCGCTCTCTGTTTAATTCTTCCCACCCCTCAACCCAAAAGAGGGCAATG
This sequence comes from Madoqua kirkii, assembly GCA_006408675.1. Classification (NCBI taxonomy): domain Eukaryota; kingdom Metazoa; phylum Chordata; class Mammalia; order Artiodactyla; family Bovidae; genus Madoqua; species Madoqua kirkii. The sequence goes on along the minus strand of SJYC01123918.1, from coordinate 54,773 downwards.
GGTCTGTTCTTTCCTTAAAGTATTAAACAACTTTTGCTATTCCTCTGGGAATCTCAAGCTTCAAAATTTGTTTAAAACCTTTGGTTTTTAACTTAGAACCAAAAAAATTTGGTTCTAAGAAGATCTGACCAAAAAAGTGCTGGAAAATAGAATAGTCTGTTAATACTAATGAGCACTTTCGTCAGGGAAAGCTAATTATAAATGTTTATGCTTCTTGGTCAGAGTTGGGCAAAGGACATGTGGGCGTTTACTTCTGTTTCCCACAGGAGTAACAGTGGTGGTGGTCATCAGCCAAGCCAAGCCAGTCAGGATTCCCATCTTGAAGTCTGGGAGCTGGAAAGAACAGAGTCTCTTCACCCCCCAGTTTGCTGATGAGACTGGGAGTACCTGGTCCACCACCCTCATACCTTGAGGGCACAGCTATAGCCTGGTCAAGGGTCCTGATTCTACCCCCATCTCCATGGCCAGCAACCCCACCTGGCCTGGACGTTGCTGCTGAGAACAGGGATAGTGTGGAAACTTGAGTGCCTCCTCGGATGGATTTCTAGCAGATCTTTTTCTGATAGAAGCAAACTGGGACTATCCACAGGCAGAGCAGACGAGAGCCTTCAAGAAGCAGGCTGTCTGAAGGAGACTCCTGTTGTTTCTCCTTCTCCCAGTGTTAAATCTGGGAAAAGTTCACAGAAATTTATGTTGAAAACAAGAGAAATGAAATGACTAGGGAGAGCCGCCTCTGCCTCTGAGGATGGGGGAGGACCTTTCTTTACCTTGTGTATCAAGCCTCTGTCAATGTGTCACACACTGTGCTGGGCTTCAGGGGTGCAAGCGTGAACAAATAGTCATGGTTCTTGCCCTCGGTGCTTATGATTTGGACACTAATGTACGTCTCCAACTTGAGGTTGGTGATGTGAAGGGAAAAGTCTGAGTTCATAGAAAAAGCAGAGAGGCCTGATAGTTTTATTAGGAAGATCTGAGAAGGCCTCTGTGCAGAGAGACCTGAAGGATTGGTAAGGGATCTGTAGATGAAGAGCAGAGTGGGGTGCGGTGTGGCCCGTGTGAATAGTCTTGCAGGCAGAGAAGGGCACGGTTCATGTGTTGGGGGACTGAGCCAAGGCTGGTCTGCAAAAGGAGTGCAGAGGCACCGGTAAGATGAGCAGTGGGCGAGGCCAGGCTGTATGGTAGGGCCTTGGGAGGGTTTCAGATTCGGTGCCAATGGGAGGTCGCAGAAAGGTTTGAAGCATGGGAATAGTATAGACTCTGTCTGGGGATGGAAAATGGCTGGCAGAAGTAAAAGTAGAATCAGGGACTCTTATTAGTCTAGGGAGGAGGCAATGGCTACTTGGCCTGCGGTGAGGGGCAATAGGGTTGGCACAACTGGCCTTGAGTGCAGAGGACAAGAGATGAGCCTCTCCCCTAGTTGGCCTTTCCCCTGGTCTTCACTATTCTCCAGAAATAAAATTAGACCATCTTTCTAATTTTAATTTTTAGTTATTTATTTTTTTAAACAAAGTCCTGTCACAGATTCTGGTTCAACGGTCTTTAATAATAACCTTCTGTACCTAACCGATTTTACCCTTTTGAGAAACTGAATGATGTTCCATGACATAAATGAATACCATAATTCATATAGTATATATGTCACTATTCACTTTCACCGTTTTCAGGTTGACCAGTATCTCTACCACATGCGTCTTTCTGATGAAACTCTTCTGGAGATTGCTAAGCGGTTTCGTAAGGAGATGGAGAAAGGGCTTGGAGCCACCACTCACCCCACAGCTTCGGTAAAATGCTGCCTACATTTGTGAGGTCTACTCCAGACGGGACAGGTACTGTACCCACGGGGAGGGGTCTGGGAGCTCCTTTGCCTGGGGGAGACTTGGATGACTTTGCTCAGGGACCCAAAGAACTATATACATCAGTGATGGTACTTTGGTTTGAAGCCTCAGAAGGCAACGCTGGCTAATTTAAGCATGTAGGGATTTGAGTGAAAGTCTGTGGCATGGGATAGAGGGGAAGACTGGGAAAGAGGCAGCCCTGGCAGTCAAGGGAGAAGTGAAGCTTTGTCATTCCCGCCGGGGTACTGCCATCGGCCATTCGACTCCATCCATGGCTCAGCAATGGCACCCCACTCCAGTACTCTTGCCTGCAAAATCCCATGGACGGAAGAGCCTGGTAGATTACGGTCCATGGGGTCGCAAAGAGTCAGATGCGACTGAGTGACTTCACTTTCACTTTCACTTTATATCTTCACAGAGACTGGATACAGTGAGGGTCATAAGCAGCAAATATGCCTAAGATGCTTACGGCCATACACCTTGGCAGTCACTCTTGAGCCCATCTAGCTGGTACATTCCACAGGCTTGCTGGAGGATCACTGTGGTACAGATTGTTCTAGATGGTTTCTTGAACTCCATGAATAAAGGCTACTAGAAATCCAAATAAATTTGGGATAATGTAAAAGAGACATGGTACATAGTAAGATATGAAAGTCTCTGAAACTGTGCAATTAGAACTTGTCAAGCTTTGTTGTATCCCCTTATTTGGATACAGTCTATATTTCATGATGCACCTTCCCAAATGTGATTTAGCTAAACTGGAGACGAGGATCATGGGGAGACTGAAGTTGGAAGGTGGGTTTGGGCAGATTCAGAAACCTTGCCTGCACACTTGGAGTCTTTTTTCAGTGATACGCACTGGGGAGTAGCTGCAAGCTTCTGAGAGGTGTGAGCAGAGCGGTCTTGGGAACACACATTGTCAGCAGTTTATGTAGAGCGTGTGTGCGTGTGGGGTGATGGGTGGTTAGTAAGCATGGGGCATGGTCCTGGTGGAAGGTAGTGGGCAGAGACCAGAGAAAATTCAAAGATCATGCCAAGGTGTGGAGCACAGCTGTCCCAGGGTGGCAGCGTCCTCAGAGAAGGGAATGGAACGAAGTTGTGCCAGTACTTTCTGCAGACAAACTTGCCACACAGTTTGTTTCATTTAATCTTCATGACAGCCCTCCATTTTAAAGTGTCTCTGGGGCCATGAGGAGGGAAGGATGTGTGATGGCTACCTGCATATAGAGGGTGGGAGAAAGAGCCTGGAGGCAGCTGCCAGGCGAGAGGAGATGAGGCCAGGAAGGCGATGGCTGGTGAAGATCCGTACTTGCAGAGAAGCTCCAAGGGTGGGGAGAGGCACAGGACGGGCCTTGTCCACGCACCATGTGCTTTCAGTGTTTCCATCATGTCTGTGTCCCTGGGGCTTACCTTTCTGCAGTCCCTGAAAGAGATACGTGTTTGCTAAAACCCTGGGGCCCGGCGCTGAGGGTGTGGCCTTGTCCAGGAGTGTTCTGAGTGAGCTGTCTCAGCCTTTCAGAATGTTCTTGAGTTGAGGAGCCTCCTCCAGTTCTCATGTGCCTCTTGTGTGCCCTCTGGAACGGTGCATTTCCTCTGACTGGCAGCCACACCCACTTTTACTGTTTTTATTTGACATTCTGATAAATTTACTAGCTCTTTTAGTCCAAGGACCTTGTCTTTGTTTCAGGAACTAGCACTAAGCAAGTATCCTAAATACTGGGATTTTTCTGAGCACTTAATGTAGTAAGTTATTTACTTTTCACAAAACCCTATAAGATATATACAAATTTTGCCTACTTTTTTAAAGATGAGGAGGTGGGAGCCTGAATGGTCAGATAATTTGTCTACGGTCACACAGCTAATGAGAAGCTGAGTCAGGATTCAAACTCATAAATGCCAAAGGCGAGGCACTGGGGCTGCTGCGCTGTTCCATTATGTGCGGACATGCACATGTGAGCCTGTCCACTCAGCAACAGAGCAGGCCGCACATGCCAGTTTAAGTTTTTGAAATGGAGCTGGGAGTGGATGTCTGGCTTGGATTACAGGCAGGTGAATAAGCTTATTGGGGAGAACTAGGTATGCAGGCAGCTTTTTCTGTTCTTGTTGCTTTCCTGAGATTGGAGCATGGAGATCTCCCCTTGCCTCTTAGAGTTTGAACCCATCGCTATACTGTGTGGTCACAGATTCTACCGTGTTAGTGGAGACAGCACCTAACATGTAAAAGGAATATTATGTATTATGTTAGTCGCTCAGTCATGTCCAACTCTGTGACCCAGTGGACTGTAACTCGCCAGGCTCCTCTGTCCATGGAATTCTCCAGGCAAGAATACTGGAGTGGGTTGCCATTCCCTACTCAAGGGAATCTTCCCAACCCAGGGTTTGAACCTGCGTCTCCTGCATTGTAGGCAGATTCTTTACAGTCTGAGCCACAAGGGAAGCCCCAACTGTGTATTGGGATGTTTTATTCACTTAAGCAGAGCAGGTGACCCCTAGAGTACTGGAGACCAGACTGTAGGAAATGGGATCCCCAGCCCCATCATTTCTCATTTCCTGAGGTGTCCGTAGGCCAGCTTCTCACTCCAGCCTTTTTTCCCTTGTATAAACAAGAGGTAGATCCAACAGTTCCAGTCTGTTCTACACGTCCTGGAACTACTGTGTCACTGTGCGAAGTTCTTTGAATTACTGTAGTGAAGGAAAGACCAATAATGTCCATCAGTTGGACACTGGTCAATTAATGCAGAAAACAGTCTTCCGTAACCCAGCATAAACCATGAGACAGTTTATCTAAATTCATGTTAAGATCATATATATATGTGTGTGTGTGTGTGTGTGTGTGTGTGTACAGATGTGTCTTAAGTCTTAAGGACATGTATTAAGTTCTTGGTAGGGTATGCCTGGACTGTGAGGTTGGCAGTGACTACATATACGTGTATATGACAACTCAACATTCTACTTCCAACTATACCTTAAACAAAGTTCCATATGAACTTGAGACATGTCTAAGAATGTTCATGGCAGTGCTGCTTATAATAACTGTATTGGGGACCGTTTATAGACTGTGTGTGATGGGATACTATGCAGCATATTACCAAAAAAAGTGTATAAATATGGATACATCTGAAAAAAAAAAGAGAATGAAAACAGCAGGACATGTCCCTCACAGTAGTTGAAGGTAATAAAAAAATCCCTCTAAGCAATGCTATATGTCGCTCCTGCACACATCCTAAAATTGTTAGGGTATAAACTGGAAAATGTGCACCAGATAAATGATAGGGCTGCTTCTGGAGAGAAAGAAAATTGAACTGAGGAGGGGAGCATGAGGGAATATAACTGAACGTGGTCAACATCAAGGCTTTGGTTTTATGTTTTGCTAATTGGGGGCTGTGAGTTCTGGAAGGTGGCAGAGAGGACCGCTAACTCTTCAGTCAATAAAACTTGGCAAAATGAAGATTCTTCTTTGTAAAGTGCTGAGAGAAGAAACAAGGGAGAGCTGTGTGCAGGGCCACTGCCCTGCTCCGATGTGTCACGCAGCCGGGGAGGCCTGCTTGCTGGTCAGGGCTGCAATCCAGACACTGTCGCTGCTGGTGGTGACTGTGCTTCTCTGCTGCAGAGGGCTAGAGGCCGTGCCCAAGCGGTTCCTGATCCAGGCTAGCCTTCTTCAGCACCTTGATCAGCCCTTTCCAGTGTTGCTTTTCTAATCTGGGAAATTAAACCTCAGATCTAAAGCTGTCATCTAGAGGGACGTAGTCAGTGGCTCCCTAACTTTTCTGGACTACATACTCACAGCAAGAAACTCATGCATAGGAATGCTAATAGACAACTGAACCGAGTTTCAGGAATTAATGTTTATTCTTAAATGTGACACAGATCTATTATCTTATCTACTTTAGAACTGTCTATAGTCAGGACTTAACTAATTTTTTTTTTCAGCTTGCAGTGTGAAAGCCACTATCTTAAATGCTCCTCACCAGTTTTGTCCTGGTCAGGCCTTTGTAAAATTGGCTATTTCTTGCCAGGGGTGAGAGGTGGTTTCAGGGCAGTGTGTGGTAAGGGGCAAAGATTAGAATGCTAGGTTTAAAAGACTGTGAATTCAAGTTGTATGCTTTTGAGTAGTTCATTTATACCACAATCCTCCATTTTCTCATTTGTAAAAAGAAGAAGCATCGGAGGGTTGGCTCTAGAATTAAGGGGGAGTCAGTCACGTAACTTTCTCAGTGTGTTGTAACCCAGTCACATGTAGCCAGGACAGCAAGATGCACACCAGCACTGATTTTTGTTGCTCAGGGAGCAGGTGTGAGGGTTCATCCCCATCATTGGTGGTCCTGCATTTTGGAGCGTGGCCCGAGTTCCAGCTTTCCTAAGTCAGGTCTCAGCTATCTAATGGTAGTCAGAGGCCTGGTAATAGAATGTGGGAGAGCCTTCAGAAGTTTCAGGCCATTCATTTATGATGGAGGCCTCCATTACACACAAGAAAAAAGAACCTCTAAACTACTGTTTAAGTTCTTTGTGAGAAGGAAGGGAATGTCAACAGCCAGAACCCTGTGATGACTGACTCAAAAATATCTGTGCTTCATAGGTTGTGTAGACCATGCAGTGCGAAGAAACATAGTTGGGACAGATAAAAATGAAATATTTATAAATGATCCAAGGATATCTTCGTTTTAGTTGCTAAGTTGTGTCTGACTCTTTTGGAACCCTGTGAATTGTAGTCTACCCCTGGTGACTCAGTAGTAAAGAATCTATCTGCCAATGGAGGAGATGAAGGTTTGATCCCTGGGTTTGGAAGATCTCCTGATGGAAGAAATGGCAACACACTCCAGTATTCTTGCCTGGGAAATCCCACGGACAGAAGAGCCTGTTGTGCTGCAATCCATGAGGTCACAAAAGAGTCGGACACAACTTAGCAACGAAACAATAGCAAAAGTATCTTGCTTGGTGACTGAATTTGGTGTCAGCAGGGTATGGATATGAAAAATGCTCCTGATTTGTTTTTTTCCTCTAGGACAGTTTTAGGAAGTTGAAAGAACAATATAATAAACATCCATATACAGACTACCTAGAGTCTACATTTATATTTTAACCAAATCTGTTTTATCATATTCCTCTATCCTTTTGTCTCTCAGTCTAGCTTGCTTTACTTGAGGCATTGCAAAGTGCATTGTAGAAATCAGTTCATTTCAACCCTAAAACCTCAGCATGCTCGTTAATTAGAGGTCAATGTTACTCTTGTATCTTTTGATGTAAAATTTCATACGAGATGCAAACCTTAAATATCATATGATGAACTAACAAATACATACACCTATTTAATACAACATCTATCAGGATAGAAAACATTAGCATCAGCCCAGAAGTTCCCTGGAGCACTTCCCCAAGCAGCTCCTGTTCCCAGCCCCCAGAAGCAGTCCCTGTTTTAAACCCACATGTATTACTAGTTTTTCTTGTTTTAGAACTTCCCTTATATACAATCATACAGTAGTTACTCTTTATACAAGGCTTCGTTTACCCATCATAATGCAGGCTTTATCCATGTTGTGTATATCAGTAGTTCCTTTTTGGTTGCTGATTCTCTAGTGTGATTGGAATCCTATATGACATGAATTCTATGGACACCTGGGCTGTTCCCAATTTTCCCCTAAGGTGATGAAAGCTACTATAAACATTATTACACAAGCTTCTATGTGGAAATGTTTCCATCTTCTTCCTTTTCTTGAGTAAACAACTAAGAGTGGAATTTCTGGGTCATACGATTTGGGATGTGTTTAATTCATAAGAAACTCCTGGACCAAAATGGTTTGAAAGTGGTTAAGCTATTTTATACTCCCACCAATGCTGTATGAGAGTTCCACTTGCCCCAATAATTATTGTCTGAAACTCTCGCTACCTGTTTTGCTTTTGGCAGTGCAGAGTTGAATAGAGAAAGTGTTTATTTATTTGTATCTGCCAGGAATCTCACCATCTTGAGCTCGCAGTAGGCAGCCCTAACCTAAGCTTGGCTGTGTGTGTGATTGAAGAATAGCCCCAAATACAGCCCGATTGGGACCTACTACGTGCGTCACAGGGATGTGGCTTTCAGGAGCAGTTTCATCTTGAGAGGAAATGCAAGAATAATTGATATCATTTAATGATCACTCATGATGTCTGTTTATGTAAACAATCTATTTTATGCTCCATGCAGAGTCTACAAGAGAGATATTCCCAATTTAAAAATAAGACAGCTAAGGCTAAAAGAGATTGCCAAAGTCACCTAAGTCCAGTTAGTGACAGAACTGGACTTTAAGCACAGGTAGTCTTGACTCCAAGGCCACAAGATTCACGTTTACATCGGCTCATGCTGCTGAACAGAAGTTTCTAAAGCAAATCAAATTATTGGCTTTTAAAATGGACCATAAACATGGATTTGCTTTGTACCATTATTATCAGAAGCTCAAGTAGAACCCAACTAAAAATCTACAAATATTCCAGCATTCTAATTAATTATTTGTTAAATAGTTTACATTTTTAGCAAGTTCTTTTTACCCCAGCACTCCAACTTAGAAACAAGCAATCTTTGTAGTGTGTCTTTTTTGCCTCTTTGTCTTGGCAAGTTTGTTTAGATACAAGCATGTCTTAAGGCAGAGTAGATGAGATGGTTGGATAGCATCACTGACTCAATGGACATGAACTTGGATAAACTCTGGGAGATAGAGGGGTCAGGGAGGCCTGGGGTGCTTCCATCCATGGAATTGCAGAGTTGAACATGATTTAGCAACTGAACAACAACAAGGTGGAGTAAGATGAAGGTTTTGCTGTATTGATCTTTTGATACTTCCCCACTTACCTAAACTGTGAATTGTTTATTTGAGTATATCTCTACCCTCTGAAAAATTGAAAGTGTTAGTTGTTCAGTTGTATCTGAATCTTTGCAAACCCACGGATTGTAACCTTCCAGATTCCTCTGTCCATAGAATCCTTCTCCAGGGATCTTCCCAACCGAGGGATCAAACCTGGGTCTCCCGCACTGCAGGCAGATTCTTTACCATCTGAGCCACCAGGGAGGCTTCAAGAATACTGGAGTGCGTAGCCATTCCCTGTTCCACGGGGTCTTCCTGACCCAGGGGTCAAACTCATGGCAGGCCAGTTCTTTACTGTCTAAGCCATCCTCTAGCTAGACTTAATTCCCTCCAGAGCAGGAAATGATGATGATGATGATGATGAAGAAACTAGACTTAGATTAGGCAACTAATCTAAGTTGCATGGTGAGCAGATTGAAGCACTGGGATTTGAACCAGCCAGCTGTGTTTCAATGCCTGGGCCATTAGGCATATTGCTAGTGCTGCATTTGCACTTGTCTGCCCCCAACACTGCTAGCACAATGCATTCATTCTTGTGTTAGTAACTTAGGCCTAGCTATTCAGTCCATTTAATAGAGTCCCCACTGAGTCTGGTCCTCTATGGGGCAGCAGTGTGCTGAACTACCTTGTGTCCCATCTTTGAAGAGTGAAAATTATCCTGGGGACATACGGCTTGAACAGATGAAATGATTACTCAATGATATGGGGTTACATAGTGCAAGCACATGATGTGATAAAGAGAGACTAGACGTGATAGGGTGCATGGAAGCTGGCATGGAACCCTGTAAAGAGCTCTTATCTTGGTTACTCAGCATTGTATCAACAGCTGCGTAGTGAAGACATAGATTGATAGCTTTCATACATGGAGCTTAATAAGTGGATTTATATAGTACCTACAATATAAAATGAAGATTATATTGATAAGCCACCATGTAGTCTTATAATCATATAACTGGAGTTTATTAAACATTTACATGTGCCAGGCATTATGCCAAACACCTTATGCCTTCATTGCATCGATCCTTGACCAAAAACTATATGTGTCTGTGTGTCTTTGTCCCTGTGTCCTAGGGAGAGATGGGGAGGTCCTGGCTAGATAGGATATTATTACTATCCTTTTTTAACAGATGGTGAAATCCCAATGTCAGATTTCTAATAATTTGCCAAATTATATGGCTAATAATATGGCTAAATGTTAAAATGGGGTTTGAACCCAGGTTGGCCTGCCTGAAAACTTTTACACACTCAATGCCTACACAGTATTGTAGCAATCATACTTTAATCCTTTGAAGAATGGTTTCATATCTGTGGAACTAGTGTAACAGCTCTGAGTTCCTTAAGAAACATTTCCTAAGTATAAAAGTACAAGCATGGTGCTTCCTGATGGTGTGTTGGGAGTTCTGGGGGGCACTTAAAAGGTGTTATGTGCTCCAGGCCTCTTTAATTGGAGCAGGTTTATGTTTCTCTATTTGTACATTTTTGCATTCAGCATCCTGTTGGTGTGCTATAATGGAGTATCTGAAATCTTGGAACTTAAAAAGAGATTGCCAGATGTGGTAATGACTGTGGTGTTTCCAGGTATGTAGGAAATACGTGCCTTGAAACGTTTGTCTGGCAAAGTTAGTTTTGCTGGCTTACATATCTAAGACCTGGAAATTGAGTTGTCATCTCAATTGGAGTCCTGCCATACATTCTTAGAGTAGACCGTCATGGCACCATGCCACCTTCTAGGATCCTCAGAACTCTGGGAACACTGCATTGAAGCTACTTATTTAAAGAAGGCTTCTGGAGCTTGTGGTTCTGAAGAAGTCCATTTAGTCATCTGAGGAAGCCCCAGGTCAGAAGGTGGGCCCAGTTTTCAGCCTTCACAAGGCAGGGCATTGCCGCTTTTGAACACAGTTGCCTTTGACAAAAGGGTACTGCTACTTAAAAATTCAGAACAAAACCAGACCTGTTCTATTTACAAGTCACCCTTTATGCACTGGCTGGCAAACTGCTCTGAGCTCCCTAGGAGGAGCAGGTGGTGACCTATTTTAATTAGTGGCAAGTACCTAGTGATTGAAAATAAACTGTTGGGAAATTCAACTGGCTCTCACCCCTCACAAATTACGTGGACACTGGGAGTGAATGACTTGAACAGTGCAGGAGATATGGCCTGCTCAAACACATTACTGATGTCCTATCAGCCAAGATGACGGTGAATATCACATTCAGGCTGTTAGTTACTCAGATGCTGCTTTAGTCCTCTTCAGCCTTTCCCTGGGATGGGTAAGTTCCCAGGAGAAATTGAAATCCCTTTATCTTGCTGACCTTATGTGTTTGATAAGAACCTCACTGAAAGTGGGGCTTCTCTGGTGGCTCAGACGGTAAAGAATCCATCTGCAATGCAGGAGACCTCAGTCTGATCCCTGAGTCAGGAAGAGCCCCTGCAGAAGGAAATGGTAACCCACTCCAATATTCTTGTCTAGGAAATCCAATGGACAGAAGAGCCTAGTGGGCCACAGTCCGTGAGGTCACAAACAGTCGGACACAACTGAGTGACTAACACTCACTGAAAGTGGGCACAGTGGTAGTCCAGGATGGGGAATGAGTCAGCAAACAAACTCTGCCAGAGGGAACAACTTGAATCTTAAACCACTGGGCATTTTGATGGAGGGTGGCAGGACCTAATACTCTATTGCTAGTTCTTTTTTTTTTTTTTTTTGATTGATTGATTTGTCCACATCAGGTCTCAATTGCATCATGCAGGACCTTTCGCTGTGGTGCATGGACTCACTAGTTGTGGCCCTTCAGTTCAGTTCAGTCGCTCAGTCGTGTCCGACTCTTTGCGACCCCAGGAATCGCAGCACGCCAGGCCTCCAGATTCATTACCATCTCTCGGAGTTCACTCAGACTCACATCCATCGAGTCCATGATGCCATCCAGCCATCTCATCCTCTGTCGTCCCCTTCTCCTCCTGCCCCTAATCCTTCCCAGCATCAGAGTCTTTTCCAGTGAGTCAACTCTTCACGTGAGGTGGCCAAAGTACTAGAGTTTCAGCTTTAGCATCATTCCTTCCAAAAAATCCCAGTGTTGATCTCCTTCAGAATGGACTGGTTGGATCTCCTTGCAGTCCAAGGGACTCTCAAGAGTCTTCTCCAACACCACAGTTCAAAAGCATCAATTCTGTGGCGCTCAGCTTTCTTCACAGTCCAACTCTCACATCCATACATGACCACAGGAAAAACCATAGCCTTGACTAGATGGACCTTAGTCGGCAAAGTAATGTCTCTGCTTTTGAATATACTATCTAGGTTGGTCATAACTTTTCTTCCAAGGAGTAAGCGTCTTCTAATTTCATGGCTGCAGTTACCATCTGCAGTGATTTTGGAGCCCCCAAAAATAAAGTCTGACACTGTTTCCACTGTTTCCCCATCTATTTCCCATGAAGTGATGGGACTGGATGCTTCAGTAATTGTGGCATGCAGGCTCCCCAGCTGCGGTGCTTGGGCTCTGGAGCGCATGGGCTTAGTTGCCCCATGGCATGTGGTATCTTAGTTCCCTGACTAGGGATCGAACCTGTATCCCTTGCATTGCAGGACAGACTCAACCACTGGACCAGGGCTCAGGAGCAAGGAAGCCTGGCCTGTTCCTCTTCACTATGAGTTATTTTCTTCTGATAGAGGGTTGTTACGCCTTCTTTTTTTCTGTTTTTGGAGGGGCATGTTCTTAACTAGGAGGTCCTTCATCAGAGAGGGCTTGGGGAATGTCCAATAAGATGGGAACAGGGGTTTGTATGAGACAGCACCAGTTTGCGGCTAGCGAACACCTGCCTCAGAAAGCTTTAGTAGCTCCTGGGTTCCCGTGAGGACAGGAGTGTGTCAGCAGTGGATGTCTGTCTGCCACCTCCCACTGAGTTTTGACATCATTAGGCCCAGAGGGATGGGCCAAGTTACTGATAGAGATAAGGGTGTTTTTGCTTTCTTTTTCAACACTCTATGGCTTATTGCTTCCTTCCTAGACTCTGCATCAGGTAATCCTCAGCTTCAAGGAAGCAGCGCCATGAGAAATATGGGAGAGGTGTGTAGGAACCGGTGTGGGTATTGGGGTCAGATGAACTTGGGGTCAAATCCAGCAGGCCTTTACCCCTGAATGATCTTAACCAAGTGACTCAACTTCTGAGCCACACTTTCACTTCCTTTGCCACCCAGGCCAGCTTAGAGCCTGTGGTGACCTCTGTGTTTTATGCTTTGGGCATTGATAATGAAGAATCCCACTCTCCCACCTCTGCCCACCACCCGCTTTTTTGGCCGTGCCATGAAGCTGGTGGGATCTTAGTTCTCCAACCAGGGACTGAACCCAGTCCCTCAACAGCAAAAACTCAGAGCCCTAACTACTGGACCACCAGGGGAACCCCAGAAATGAATAAGTCTTATTTGAGGATTTATAATTTTCTCATGAGCAGCCTCCTTGCTCACTACAACAGAAAACTTTGCTGGAAAACTAGACCTGAATTTAAATGTTGGTTTTAGTTTTTCTTGACTTGAGCCTTGGTTTTCTTATCTGGAAATGGGGGTCGTTGATGATTAATAAGATTATGTTTATAAGCATCATTTAACAAATTACTCTTCTATTAAAAATATCGACATGTTGGGTCTTAAATTAACTGAATCTCCCCCACACCTGCCTCTGTCTTTTCATTGTTTTATTACCACAATAATTCAGATGCAAGTAGGGAAGTCCAAGCTGTGTCCCAGAGACCAGAGGTGAAGGCAAGGTTCTGGGCTTCAGTTTTTTGAAAAAGTCACATAAGAAAGTATAAGATGAATTTGATCTTTGAAATAAACCTATAGTAAAATCTTGCTTCTTTTTTTTTTTTTTTTGTAGTGGTGGTGACACCATTTAGAAGTAATTGGAGAGGGAGACTTATAAAGCAGAGTGAGTGCAAACATCCAACTGGAAAAAAATTGCAGATATACAACCAATGAAACTATTCTTTTTAACATACAAAGTGCTCTTTTAAGTTATTAATAAAATAAAGCATATATGTGTATAAAAGACAAGACATGTGAGTAGAAAATTCACAGAAAAAAGAATTTACACTGCCAATCAGTAATCCAAAATGTCTAACCTAAGTTGGAGAAGGAAATGGCAACCCACTCCAGTGTTCTTGCCTGGAGAATCCCAGGGATGGTGGAGCCTGGTGGGCTGCCATCTATGGGGTTGCGCAGAGTCGGACACGACTGAAGTGACTTAGCAATGACAGCTTACACAAAGGAAAGAAGTGAATAATTGTACGTGACATAGACATTGGTGACAGTGAAACCCATTTGTTGGTTTATCTGGAAAGAATTTTTAGGAAGATAATTTGGTGATATCTTTGATTTTCTTGGTGACTCAGATGGTAAAGAATCTGCCTGCAATTCAGGAGACCCAGGTTTGATCCTTGGGTTGGGAAGATACTCTGGAGAAGGAAATGGCTACCCATGCTATTATTCTTGCCTGGTGAATCCCATGGACAGAAGAGCCTGATGGGCTACTGTCTATGGGGTCGCAAAGAGTGGAACACGACTGACTGACTAACACACAGTTGTTAAAAACATAAATCCTTAGAACCAGCAATTCAAATCCTTTTCATACAATGTGTCAGCTAACAGTCTTCTCTGTTTTTTTTTAAAATAATTTTATTTATTTCTTTATTTTTGACTGTGCTGAGTCTGTGTTGCTGTGAGAGCTTTTCTCTAGTTGTGGCGCGTGGGGGCTACTCTCTAGTTGGAGTGTGGGGGCTTCTCTTGCTGCGGAGCCCGGGCTCTGAGGCATGCAGGCTTCAGTAGCTGCACCACGTGGGCTGAGTAGTTGCGGCTCCAAGGCTTGAGAGCGCAGGCTCCGTAGCCATGGCGCAGGGGCTCTGTAGCCGTGGCTCAGGGGCTCCGTTGCTCTGTGGCATGTGGGGCCATCCTGGCCCAGGGATGCAGCCTCTGTCTGCTGCATTGGTGGCCAGGTTCTTTGCCACTGAGCCACCAGGGAAACCTTGTTTGGGTTTTTTGTTGTCGTTGTTTGTTGTTTTTAGTATTTATGGGATCTTTCAGCTGTGGCATGTGGGATCTTTAGCTGCAACATGTGGGATTTAGTTCCCTGACCAAGGATGGAACCTGGGGGGCCTTGCACTGGGAGCATGAAGTCTTAGCCACTGGACCACCAGAAAAGTCCCCAGTCCTCCCTTTTTTATAGTATAGATATATCTAAGGACACTCAGGGCTTCCCAGGTGACTCAGTGGGTAAAGAATCCACCTGCAATGCAGAAGTCATAAGACACGTGGATTCAGCCCTTGGGAAGCTCCCCTGGAGGAGGGCTTGGCAATCCACTCTAGAATTCTTGCCTGGAAATCCCATGGACAGAGGCGCGCAGTGGGCTCGAGTCCACAGGCTCTCAAAGGGTCAGGCATGACTGAAATGACTGCGCACACACTCAAGAAACATTGAAAATGGTTGCTTTGGGGATGGAGAAGAAAAGAGATATCTGCTTTTCATTTTTTCCCACTTTTGTACTGTTTGAACATTTTAAAAATCAGATGTTAAAATTGTTTTCTAGACATAACAACTTGCTTAACAATAAAGTAGATCTTACCTCTGATCTTAGGATCTTAAATATTTTAACAAATGAACCATCAATGAGCAAATGAAATATGAGATGTTTTCTTAATCCATTGCCTCAAACACCAAATATACATTCAGCAGGATAATCTTGCTGGGCCTCACTGGGTCCTACGCCCTGTGGCTGTGTACTGAAGAAACCAGCTAGGCTGTAGTGGCCTTGTTCTCCGCTTTGCAGTTTTGCTATGTGACGACGTCGCCCTGCTCACATCAGCCTCTGGCCCGCCATCTCCTTGAGACCTAACACCATGCCTTCAATTAAGTTGCAGAGTTCTGATGGAGAGATATTTGAAGTTGATGTTGAAATTGCACAACAATCTGTGACCATCAAGACTATGTTGGAAGATTTGGGAATGGATGATGAAGGAGATGATGATCCAGTCCCCTTGCCAAATGTTAATGCAGCAGTATTAAAAAAAGGTCATTCAGTGGTGCACCCACCACAAGGATGATCCTCCTCCTCCTGAGGAGGATGAGAACAAAGAAAATCGAATGGATGATATACCTGTTTGGGATCTTTGTACTGTTTGAACATTTTAAAAATCAGATGTTAAAATTGTTTTCTAGACATAACAACTTGCTTAACAATAAAGTAGATCTTACCTCTGATCTTAGGATCTTAAATATTTTAACAAATGAACCATCAATGAGCAAATGAAATATGAGATGTTTTCTTAATCCATTGCCTCAAACACCAAATATACATTCAGCAGGATAATCTTGCTGGGCCTCACTGGGTCCTACGCCCTGTGGCTGTGTACTGAAGAAACCAGCTAGGCTGTAGTGGCCTTGTTCTCCGCTTTGCAGTTTTGCTATGTGACGACGTCGCCCTGCTCACATCAGCCTCTGGCCCGCCATCTCCTTGAGACCTAACACCATGCCTTCAATTAAGTTGCAGAGTTCTGATGGAGAGATATTTGAAGTTGATGTTGAAATTGCACAACAATCTGTGACCATCAAGACTATGTTGGAAGATTTGGGAATGGATGATGAAGGAGATGATGATCCAGTCCCCTTGCCAAATGTTAATGCAGCAGTATTAAAAAAAGGTCATTCAGTGGTGCACCCACCACAAGGATGATCCTCCTCCTCCTGAGGAGGATGAGAACAAAGAAAATCGAATGGATGATATACCTGTTTGGGATCCAGAATTCCTGAAAGTTGATCAAGGGAAACTCTTTGAGCTTATATTGGCAGCAAACTACTTAGACATCAAAGGTTTGCTTGATGTTACCTGCAAGACTGTTGCTAATATGATCAAGGGCAAAACTCCTGAGGAGATTCGAAAGATATTCAATATCAAAAATGATTTTATTGAAGAAGAGGAAGCCCAGGTACGCCAAGAGAACCCGTGGTGTGAGGAGAAGTGAAATTTCGTGTCTAACGCTGTAACACTGTAAGGATTATTCCAAATAGTTGCGCTGCTTTGTTTATAATTGTTAATATTAGAAAAACGGTCAACAAATGCAGCAGCACGTCAATTGTATTAGCGGCATGTTGTCCTCATTGCATGTGTAGTTTCCCCAAGCTTAAGGCCCAGTTTCTTCTAGTATGATTGAAAGTTTCTTTTCTTTGCTCTGAATAAAATTGAACTGTGGGCTCCCTATAGAAAGTGGCATTTTGGGCTTTCCCTTTTTGAAAAGCAATTTCTGCCTAGTTTATTGTCCAGTTAATTTTAGTTCAGTGACTTTTAAAGTTGGCATTGTAAATAAAGCAACTTGCAAAAAACCTTCAAAAAAAAAAAAAAAAGAAAGAAAGAAAAAGAAACCAGCTATAGGTTTCTCCTGCCCCAGAGCCTTGCTCCTGCCCAGCCAGTCTGACTGTCCCAGACCCACAGATACCATCACCTTTCATACCACATCACATACCCTCTGCTCTGGACTTCTAGGATGTGCTGGAAGGCAAACAGTGGCGGTAGGACTTGGGCCCGGAATAGGATAGGAGCAGGCAAGAATTAGAGGGGCTGAGAACTAGGAGAGAGGAGCTACATAATCAAAGAAACAACGACAGCAGTAACTGCCGATCAACGGCTTACTGTGGACCTGTATATTCCGTTATAGTGTGTTCTGTATTTTGTGTAAGCTCATGAGCCCTGGGAAAGTCAGCATTATGAGCCCCGCTCTGCAGGCGAGGTGACATGCTCAGAGAGTCCATACAGGTACAGAAGCAGCTGAGCTGGAATTCAAAACAAAGCCTGCTGCTGCTCAGTGTGAGCAGCTCATGCATAGTGGGAAGGTGGGCGCTAGGAAGGGGTCCATTCACTGTCTCAAGGGGTCACCTTACAATTTAGCTCAGCTGTCATGATGCTGGGCCTGTCTCAGAGATATTGGACTCTGGAAGGACTGAAGTCTTCAGCTGTGTTAGTTGTGATTCTGCGTATTTGTGGAGGGGCATCAGGCAGGAGAGATGAAGAGGAATGTCTGATCTGGCGGAGTCTGAAAAGAATGGCATTCCTTCTTGGGAATGGATTTATCAGCAGTACTTTATTATTTGTGATTTCCCTACAGTCCATCAGCAAATACTGCAAAACCACCATTCCTGATGGAGCTGTCCCCTCCGGTGAATCCGGCTGGGCTGGCCTTAAATCGTGACCAACCAGGGGTAGCCTCGGCCGCCTCAATCCCCCATGGTCGCCGATTCAGCAGATTCATGTATCCTGGGCTGCAGAATGCTGAGGCAGGCGATTCATCTTTGATTTTCCTTTTCATCCCCCATGTGAGCCTCACATAGTTCTCCCTACAAACTGGCTGACGTCCCACTACCAGGGGAGGCTCAGAACTGGTATGCCTGGAAAAGCCAGCCGTGGCCGCAAGGGGAGCAGTCTCTCTAGATGGGGTTGAGGTTGCCCTAGTTATCTAGCCACGGTGGCTAGAGGGCTGGGGGGCCGCTAGAGGCCATGGAGGGGACAGAAAGTTAGTCTTCCCTGAGGAGGCGTGCTGAAGCCACTGGCAAAGATTCTGCTGGCTTTTCTTAGACAAATCTCTTCAGTCTTGCCTCAGGATGTTGCTTTTACTGTTTTTCATTCTGAGAGGCAGCCCTGACGCTGGGCCTGGGAGACTCAAGTGTGAGTGTCAGGCTGTTTGCCAGGAGCCTGGATGGAAGGTTTCTAGTCCTTATTGAGTGTGTTCTGAGTTCTTGGGATTGTGCTGGGTACTGGAGGCGTGTTACTTGGTTTTCCCCTCACCTTAGCCACATCGGGTAGGAAGCTGCTGCGCTGGAGATGAGGCAGCTGAAGCTCAGAGGCTCAGGAATCTGCCATGTCCCCAGATGGCTGGGGTTCTGGGGTGGGCAACGTGGGCGCCAGAGCCAGTCTCTATGTGTTGTTACCAGCAGACCAGGGTTGTGTGGAGGTAAGGCCCGTGTAATCTCGGGGGCATGATGGCCACTTCAGGCTGCCCCTCTGGATGGTAGGGGCTATGTGGTGAGTGTCCCCAAGGAGCTGGGCAGAGGTTGGCTTTCCTCAGGACCAAACACTCCTTGCTGCTGAGAGCATGTGGGTCAGAATAAACCCTTGTTTCTCTTAGTCAAGACCCTCTGATCCATTCTCCCTTACTTCAGTGGCAAGTCTCCCATCAGGAGAGGGGCTGAGTATTGACAAACATGCCAATAAGTGAATCCCCACACCCCCCACCCCTGAAATAATCACGTAGCCTTTCAGAAGGCGTGTGGCAGGGCACTGGAAGACTGGTGGAGCAGGCCTGGTTGAGGAGACTGCTCGGGGGACAAGTCCACCTTGCCCCGGTCCTGGCCTGCCCCCTGAGCCCCAGCCCCGGCCCGGGCCTGCACGCCTCTTCAGCACTTGCATTCTGCACCCCACAATGGCATGTGTCCCCGCAGCCCCTGTTATCATCTGTAATCTGGATGTTTCCTGTTCTGCTCTGCCAATTTCCTGGAGGGATTGGACTGTGCCTTCCCGTGACACCTGGAGCTCTTGACCCACGTGTGTCTGTGGATTCTCCCTCTCCCCTCTCGCCCCTGCACCGTGGCTTGTCTAAGTGGCCTGACTCTTGTCTCATATACTCTTAGGTCAGCATTCTCTCACACTTGAGTAAGCCTGGGATTTTTTTTGGCAGAGGGCACCTGCTAGACTTATTTATGAGGCCTCTTAACTTATGGTTGGCTGGATCCCATTCCACTCCCCCGTGTGACTCTCATTCCTGCCGAGGGATTTTGCCATCACTGTGTACAAACAAAGACTGCATTTTGTTCAGAGATCACAATTTGGCAAAAGGCCCAGGGGGGCCACAAGCTTGTAGCAGTGTATTGGGTGTCCTGGGGGCATGAAGAGCCGGTCTCTTGATGCAGGGCTTGATGGGCCCTGTGAGCTCAGTGGGGACTTGGGTGAAAAACCCCTGGGAAATAGTCAGCTTTTGTGAGGGGATGGGCACCCCATCATTGGATAGGAAACTGATTCTTCATGTGTATCCTAAAACTAATATACAAGTGCTTAGCATTAAGAAAAAGAATAAGGCAATACATAAAAGTGTGCAGAAAAAAGTAAGACCCACTTTTTTCACCCACATCTCATCATCCAGAGATGACCAGTGTTTATGGCAGGATTCTTGGGTTTTAAGTTTTGGTTTCTGTGAAACAGTTACACCTTGTCTTTCCTGAACTAATAGTGGCCTTTTTCTCTGCAGAGCATGGAGAGTTCCTGGCTCTGGACCTTGGAGGGACCAACTTCCGGGTGCTTTGGGTCAGAGTAACAGACAATGGACTCCAGAAGGTTGAGATGGAGAACCAGATCTATGCCATCCCCGAGGACATCATGCGGGGCAGTGGAACCCAGGTATGATGGCCACTGGGGCTCTGGGCCCTACAGGAGCAGATAATGCTCCTTCTCTGTGGTCTTGGAGGGAGGAGACCTTGAATCCCCTCTTTGCCGGGTGATGCCTCTCAATGCCTGGAGGCTAGATGGGGGCCTCTATCAGGAGAGGTACATGTGACCAGAGAGCATATGCACGAGACCCCAGCATCTGGATGTGCTTTAGTGGGAGGGATTTTGACTTTCTGTCTCATCTGAGCTCTGCTTGCATGCACTGGTGATTGAGGAGTCTGATGTCAGGAGGCTGGGCCAGTACACCCGGATACCTATGGTTAGTGGTGTCATTGAATAGCAAGTCAGGAGAATACATAATTGTGGCTTGACACTGCCACCTGTCACGGTGATTGTTCTGACTCAACGTTGTTAGCATAGCAAACATGAAATGGAACATGCTTCTTAACCTTTTCGGTTATTTGCTCTCCCTCTTTTTGACATTCTAAAACAGAAGAGGTTTTACACATAGGGATGGGAGCCTGTTGGAAAAAAATCCAGCTTTGGGGCGTCTCTTTTACCTGGCGCTGCAGTGGGCTCCGTGTACTTCCACACTGGCCCCGAATCATGCTAAGTCATCCCCACATCTGTGACCCCAAGTCATGTTTTGTACTCGGCACACACAATAGAAAAAGTGGATAGAGAAGAAATGTGAAATCCAAGGAAGAGTCGTCTCAGTAATAGCTAGAAGAGAACAAGCAAGGATGGACTTGCTATCACAATAATGTCCGAACGTGTGTTGAGCAGCTACTGGTTACTCGGTCGTGGATCCTTGCTGGGAATCAAAATCGTGGTCTACCCTTTCAGTTCTTCAGATGGGGAACACATCCAACTGGGCCACCAAGACACACATATCAGCCCACCAGAAGTAACACATGTTTGAGTGGATTTCCTCCTTTTATCCTTAGGAGGAAATCCCTAAGGCTGGGTGCTTCTCTTCTGTCCACTTTTAGATGTGAAACTGGGCTTTGAAGGACTGAGTGACTTGGCCTTAGATTGCAGGGGAGGGAGGGGCCAGAGGCAAGGGACAAAGCCAGATCCAAATGACCAGAGCCTGTGTTTGTCCGGCCCTAGGAGGCTCTCTCCACTTTTCAGACCCCGTGATGGGGTCTGTGGGAATGGTGCTTCCTAGAATTAGGCAGTATGGTGGTCTAGGGTCTCTACTACCTGGCCCTGCTTCCAGAGTAGAAAGCACTCCCCAAAGGGGCTAGTGCTGACTCTTGGGGGCTCTCCCTCTCAGCAGTTCCTCAGTAGAGCCTTCCTACAGAGGGCGTTCATTGCCACCACAGCAGAAGTATCTGGGTGGTTGGTGGGTGATGGCC
Organism: Madoqua kirkii; assembly: GCA_006408675.1. Classification (NCBI taxonomy): domain Eukaryota; kingdom Metazoa; phylum Chordata; class Mammalia; order Artiodactyla; family Bovidae; genus Madoqua; species Madoqua kirkii. The sequence goes on along the minus strand of SJYC01123918.1, from coordinate 33,334 downwards.
GCAGGTTCAGCCCTTGCTCCCTGTTTTTCGGTATCCAAGGACAATGGTATCCCCTTTCACCTGCTCAGCACAAGCTTCCTTGGGATGTTCTTTCTGCTCCTACTCTAGCTGCTCTCGGTTCATGGAGAGGAATCACCAAAGACATTCCTGGATACTCGCACAGCTATAGGCATCACTCTTGAGTGCTGGTGTTCCAGCTCTGTTTATTATACCTAATATGTACTCAACAAAAGTGTGAGCGGAGGAGGTGATATCTAAGTAAGGGGCTTATCTTGCATGGTCATCTCTTGAGCCTTAGAGCTTGGAAGAGGTAGAAACTTCTCCCTTCTAATGCACTGTTCTTCCCACCACAGCAGACCACCTCCTGGGAAGGGAATTTCAGACGATGAGCAGGACATGTAGGAGAGAGAGTTTTAGACCTTTTGTGTGTCCTTGGGACGGCCCTGAGGGGAAACCTGCTTTCCTTGTTTTAATGCTGGGGTTGGGCAAGGGAGTCTCTGGGACTGTAGGATCTGAGCTCCACTGAGGTGGTCACCTGGCTCCAAAATACAGAAACAAAATGTGTTAGTCCAACGAATCTATGAAAGCCATCTGAAAGAAATTATGACTCAATTGCAATATAAATGCTTCCAGTAGATTTAAAAAAATTCTATATAAAAATGAAACAAAGAAAACTAGAAAATACAGGTGCTCATTCATCCCAAGGAAGGGAAGCAATACTATCATCGTAAAAACTGCAGAAAACTGGGATGACCCAGTGGGATGGGATGGGGAGGGAGGTAGGAGGGGATGTTCAGGATGCGGAACACATGTACACCTGTGGCATATTCATGTCAATGTATGGCAAAATCAATACAATATTGTAAAGTAATTAGCCTCCAATTAAAATAAATAAATTTATATTAAAAACTGCAGAAAACATTTGGTAAAAAGTTTGGAAGGAAAGTCATAGTGGCTATTTTGGTGGTAGAATTATTGGTGCTTTCTCCTCCCATCTTTTCCTTTTCCTTTCTTTCTTTTTAAGATATTATCTATCAACCTTTAATTATAGGAAAACAATGGATTTAAAAAATAAAATTTAGTTAAAGCCATGACCAAATCACTATACTCAAAACTTGCAAAGGTTTTTGAAGATCTGTGAACCTGGGTAGTATGAGTCCTGGACGAAGTCTGTCTCATGGCCCATGAACTTCCACTTGGGAACAGTGAATTACAAATTGTAATAGCAGCCAGTTTAGATTTTTTAGTTTCCTGTGAGAAGGGGAGTGAGCAGATTCTCAGACCAATAATGGAAAGAAAGCCTTTTTCCCTTCATAAAATAATGCCCTTTGAGCCTTTTTATGGCAGAAAAGTGTTAGCTCTTTCTCCCAGTATCTTATCCTTAGATCATCAGCTAACAGAAAAGGAGATAGTCTTCCTTCAAAGGAAGCAGATGATCTCCTCCTCCCCTCTTTTAAAGAGCTTCAGGTTCTAACCCAACACTGTCCAGTAGAACTTTTCAGAGTGGTAGAACTGTTCAGTATCTGCCCTGTACTGTGAGGCAGCCGCTAGCTACTTACAGTATAGAGCACTTGCAAATGACTAGTACTGTCGCCTGGAAAATCCCATGGATGGAGGAGCCTGGTGGGCTGCGGTCCATGAGGTCGCTAAGAGTCACATGACTGAGTGACTTCACTTTCACTTTCATGCATTGGAGAAGGAAATGGGAACCCACTCCAGTGTTCTTCCCTGGAGAATCCCAGGGATGGGGGAGCCTGGTGGGCTGCCATCTGTGGAGTTGCACAGAGTTGGACACGACTGAAGGGACTTAGCAGCAGCAGCAGCAGTGTGATTGAGGAAGTGACTTTTTAAAAATTCTAATTAATTGAAATAGCTACAGATGGCTAGTGGCTACTGTATTGGGTAACACATTATCTAATGCCTCTTCACTGCCTCTTTCTTTTTTTTCCTGCCTACCCCTGTTGGTAGTGCAATTGGAAAGAGCAATGATCAGGGCTAGGAGAGGGGAAACCATTTCTCTTTCTTCAAACCCTCCCCCTATCTCTGATGATTGGCCTTATCTCTTTGCACAGCTTCTGTAACTTCCTTTTTTGGGGTCAAACTATTGTACTAAAGATAATTTTGATTAGAGTACCAGGAAGAAGGTACTGGGAATTTGTTTAACACTATTGTAAATTGTGTCACTGATCAGCTTGCCAACAGAACAGAACTTGCTGAATATCTATCCAGAAAGGCTAATTCCACATTAAAATCCTTAAACTCTGCTCAAGGGAGTTGGCAGTTAGGCACTGGGGATCCTCTTAGTGAGAGAGCCCTGTCATTACCCAGCAAGTACTCTTGAGAAAGTTTTGGCTTGGAAATTGAGTATTTCAGCATTACCTGAGGTTAATTTTACACATGATCAGACAGAGATAGGATCCACTGGGAAGTTCAGTTAGAGCTAGTCCCCTTCTAGAAGGAGCTGGCCTTGTCTTCCTAGATTCTTCCCGCTGACTGAGCATACCCCAGACATCCAGGGGGCCAGTGCACTCTTCACCTACCCTGTCATCCCAAGCCTCTCAGTCGCTTTGTAAATGCAAATGCTTTTGGTGGTTTAGTGCAGTGGTTCTCAAACCACTGCTTCAGGATTACTTCAAAGGCTCTACAACCACCTTCTGATTCAGGAGGTTTAAATTTGGACTTGATGATGATGCTGTGGACTACACTTTGGGAGTCCCTGGACTACTGGAGTCCTCTTTGCTTCTGCCTGGAAAAGAAAAGAAACATTTCCTTTCACCTCTGTTGGCTTTTAGATTTTGCCATTTGGTCAACCTGGCTCTTTGAATCTGCTCAGTCTTTTGGACTTTTGCTTACTTTTTGCACCAGATCATTCCTAGCCTCAGCCTCTGTCACCAATTTCTCTTTGAGGATTTTGAATGGGGGGAAAAAGGAAGCCAAGGGGCTATGGGCTTTGGGACAAATTGAAAGTGGATGATTTCTTAGGCTTACAAGTTTTCTTAGGAGCTTTGGATCCTGCTTACGATAGTTATATTGCGAGGCTGCCCATCCACAAACCCTGTTTCTTTTTCAGTGATCTTTGTGAACTCACTTAGGTTCTCATACTGAAGTTAGAAAACAAAGACAACTTCTTGGAATTGCCCCCCGAAGACTGGTTTTCTAGAATGGAGGAAAGATCTAAAAGTTACTTTTGTTAAGTTCATTTATAGAATGCCAACAGAGAATGTCCCATCCCCTCCTCCAGTCACAAGAGACCGGGTTGCTAAAATACTTGTTGGCAGTCAGACGGGTTGCCCTTTCTGGTAAGATAATCAGCTGTGCATCCTTGTCAAGGGAGGTTCTGACAGAGCCACTAGAGGGTACTCTGTTCCTAGGGCTTGCAATGACCTTCTGATTAGCTTTGGCTGCGATTTTTCCCTGCCTAATGTGGCTATTTTGATAACCCCATAGTGGTTTGGATAAATGGTCTAAGTGGAAGACAGAATTTAATAATCACTGCTGCTGCTGCTGCTAAGTCGCTTCAGTCATGTCCACCTCTGTGCGACCCCATAGACAGCAGCCCACCAGGCTCCCCCGTCCCTGGGATTCTCCAGGCAAGAACACTGGAGTGGGTTGCCATTTCCTTCTCCAATGCATGAAAGTGAAAGGTGAAAGTGAAGTCACTCAGTCGTGTCCGAGTCTTCTAACTAGTGTTAAGTCTTTATATGTGTTGACTTATTTAATCCTGTTGGTAACTTGTGAGCAGGTCCAGTTATCACCCTTATTTTATAGATGAACAAGCTAAAACTTCAGAAGGGATACATATCTTGCATGTACTCAGCCAAGCTCGTTCCTTTCTGAGCCCAAAGTCCATGCTCTTAATCTCTATGCCTTTCTGCCTCCCTGCTCATCCTCCTGTGTTGTGTGCCCTTAGCTGTTTGATCACATTGCTGAATGCCTGGCCAACTTCATGGATAAGCTACAAATCAAAGATAAGAAGCTCCCTTTGGGTTTTACCTTCTCATTCCCCTGCCTCCAAACAAAACTAGACGAGGTAAGATGAATCCTTCAGACATTTTTGTTGCTTCATTCTTTGGACTGGGAGGACTGGAAAGAACTCTGAGCCACTTGCTACTATGGTGATGGAGCTTGCTCTGATGGATTGCATGGACAATGTTTGAGTATTGGGAGATCTGTCCTTCTAGGAGAATGTGTGTAGGTGTGTGTGAGAGGGGTGGTAAAGAAGCATTGGAGAAGTGGGGAGTCTTAATCACTGTCCCCTCAGATGACTAAATGCAGGCCGACATACATTGCACATTATCCTTATCCCTCTTAGGGAAATGAGAGTGAGAAATTAGTCAGGGACTCCTTTGTTCTAAAGTGTCATAATAAACATTTGCAGTATTAGGATACAGGAATCTTGTTTTGGCAGTTCTACAGCCTGCTTCTTGGGGATGGTAAATCATTCATTTAACCTCCTTACTTGGTCCTAACATAGTTTCTCCTTCATAGGCTAATAACAAAAACTTGTATAAATTCAGTTATGACTTTAGCCCCATGGCAGAGGTCTCCTAATGATGAGGAGTGCGGACTGAGTTTTGTGAGAAATCAATATTTCTTGGTCCCTTTCAGAGTTTCCTGGTCTCATGGACCAAGGGGTTCAAGTCCAGCGGTGTGGAAGGGAAAGATGTGGTTACTCTGATCCGGAAGGCCATCCAGAGGAGAGGGGTGAGTAGGGGCAGCAGAGGGAGATGCAGGGGCTTGGGGTCTGGAGGTCCTTTGCAGTCTTTTGAGTCCACTCTGAAGTCTTGCCTTGTCTGTCCTCAAATTGGCATGAGCATTTTTTGTGGGTCTTAAGGAAAGGTTTTCTTTTCTTTTCTGTTATGTCACCCCAAAATCTTTGTTTGTTTGTTTTTTTTCCCCAGTTTTATTGAGAGTTAGCTCCCAATAAAGTATAAGTTTAAGGTATGCTGCATAATGACACGTCTATATATTGAGTGACAATTAGCACACCAGTGATCTTATATATGATCAGATGCCTTTGGGGTCTTTAGATTAACATGATGGACAACCAATCTTAGCCTTGGTGAAAGAAAAATCCTCATTTTCAAATGAGAAGTTTGGGATTTATGTTGGCATCAGGGTGGAATGGGGCAGAGAAAGGACATGATAAAGGTCTAGTCACAGAAGGGTAAGACCTACTGGGAGGGAGGGAGAGATAGAGAAAGGAAAGAAGAAAGAGAATGAGAAGAAGATAATGATAACAAGACAGGGTCTTTGCGTAGTCATGGCTGTGAACTAGACTGCAGGCCTGCTGTGAGGGAAGTCCTCTGTGATGAAGACCAGTAGGGTGGGAAGTGGGATGCTGTCGTTAGACTGGGTCTGGACCCAACTTCCCGCTCAGCCCTGCCCTTGAGCTGTGTGTCTTATTACTCTTCATCTTCACATCTGTAGTCTTTCTGTGACAATGAAAGTTAGAGTCCCCCGTTTATCCCTGCAGGACTTTGATATTGATATTGTGGCTGTAGTGAACGATACGGTTGGGACCATGATGACCTGTGGCTATGATGACCAGAACTGTGAGATTGGGCTCATTGTGGGTACGTGAACACTGCGTGTGAGCATTGTGGGTGTGGAACACAGTCCTGGCCAATGGATGGCGGGTGTGGGCTGCAAAGAGAGGAGGAGTCCATGGCCTGGATCTTCCTTTGTACTTCCTGTTAGAAGATAATGGTGTGGTCACTTTTGAGGGCTAAGCCTGGACTTGAGGAGTTGTGGGTGGTAGTGGGTAGTATGTCGAGATGCCTCAGGAGCCTCCAGGGAGGAATCCCATTCACACTGAGTGGTCTGAGGACAGAGTTTTAAGAGGGAGATGGGGGCTGTGGGCTGGAGGAGGACAGTGTGAGTGGGTGCTGAGCATTCTCTTGTTTTTGTCCAGGCACTGGCAGCAACGCTTGCTACATGGAAGAGATGCGCCACATCGACACGGTGGAAGGCGATGAGGGCCGGATGTGTATCAATATGGAGTGGGGGGCCTTTGGGGATGACGGCGCGCTTGATGACATCCGTACGGAGTTTGATCAGGAGATCGACATGGGCTCTCTGAACCCCGGGAAGCAACTGTGAGCAGCCTCCTGTGTGCAGTGGGCTCAAGGGTTGGGCTCAGGAGATGAGGTGGCAGCTGGCCACGGCTCGAGGGTGGTTCTTATTTTTACTTTACATATAGCCCCAAAGGTTACCAAGGCACCCACTACATATGGAGATATGCTCATTACATATATTGTGACTATCAGTTGCTGAGAGCTGTCTGCAAAAGATAGAGCAAGTGGACAAACCAGATTATGGCCGATAATTTGACTCTCAAGAGTGGTCATTTTAGAAGATCGTATTCTAAGCATGCAGCCCTGCTCTTTCTCTCTGCCTTCAGTCTGTATGTTGTCCATAGAAATAATTTGTGCACCACATAAGAAAAGCCGTGTTGAGGATAGCAAAGATAAGGGATCTGAAAGCTCATTTCATAGCTCCCACCTCTGTCACTGCCCAGGGCATGAGGCTGAGAGTTGTCTCCTAATTGCTGTCTATGATGAGCTAGGCTGAGTTGCAAGAGTCCCAGGCCTCTTGCTATAGCTGTAGGCAGACTCAGGCCTGTAGAAAAGTTGGTTAAGGAGCCCCTTTGGCTGCCTTCTCTGGACCTGTGGGCCAACCGGTGTCCTTGAGTGGACTGGAGGAGGGGCTCTAACTTTTTTTTCGGTCCCTGGAAGTTGTATTCTCCAGTCTGGTCAGACTTAGATTTTGGTTACTTCTGACTCTTATAAAATGTTATTTCAATCTCACAAACATTTGCCTAATGTCCTTATTAAAGATCTTGAAACAGGGATTGCTGCAAGCTCTAAAGACAATTACAAAACATTTTGAGCAATCAAGTCCTCTCTGGCCTTTTTTTTGAGCCTTGCAGGAACTTAGTTCCCTGGCCAGGGACTGAACCAGGGCCCTCAGCCAAGAAAGCTCGGAGTCCCAACAACTGTACTGCCAAGGAATTCCTAGACCCTCTATGGTCTTATTGGTGCTGTGACTGTTGTAGGAAATCTAATACTTATCCCTGCTTGGAGAGGAAAATCCAACCTTATTAACCAGCTTTATAAGAGAATCTTTTGCTCTACAGTGGGGTGTCCTTGCTTCCTCAAAGCACAGCTTATTTAAGTCACAAGCTTCTCTCACATGTTGAAAAGTGAGTCCATTCATAGAATACTGGCTGTGTCAGCCACAGCTGGTGAGAAATTCATGGACTGAAAAAACTGTTCAACAAACAAACAAACAAAAACAAAAAAGCCTGGGAAGACATATTGCCAATGCATCAGCTGTCCCTGAAGTTATTGCTGGGCTTGAATATGAACTTTTTTCTCATTCGTTATATTTCTAAATAAATGTGTTCCAAACACTGACTGAAACAAAGTGTTCTTAAAACTTGAGATAAAAACCTTTACCACTCACATTTCAGAGCCCCACTGGCCCTCTCCATTGATCTCTCACAGAACCAGCTATTTTGGAGAAGGTACTGAAGTAGACATGTGAGTTCCTTGCTGCCAAAGCTGGGCTGCCTCTCAGGCGGCGTGCCTGTGCTGGTGGTTAAACATTTCAACATACCTCCTGCTCAAGCAGTTTTGCCAGGTCTCCACTTAGCTGTCGTTCTGCCATACCTGTTTTTGGGTCTTGGGCAAGTCACTTCCTGAGGGCCCGGCTTCTTCTCTTGTAGTTTGCACCAGGTGACTTCGGAATCTGTTCCACACTCTGCTCTGGGCCTTCTCTGAAGGCCCTGTGTGGGACCTAGATCCTTTCTAAGATACCATGAAAGGGCCCTTTTTTTGGCTAGAAAGAATTGCCAGGGCTTGGTTTCTCCTGTCATGTATCCAAGCCAGAAAGACTGTCTAATAAAGAAAACAGTGTCACCTAGTGGTGAAAAAATAAATTACCCAACTTCCTTCTCAGCTATCTTGTAACCTTCCTGCTCAGAAACTGCCAACATGTCTCACTTCCAGATTCCCCAAACCATGTGACCCTTAGAGCTCCTTGTCATTTGGCCCTATTCTTGCCCAATCCCCCTTCCATCCCATGTTGTTCTGTTTTCTCAAAGCCACAAATGGCCTGCAAGGGGAAGGAAGTTTGAGGTGATGAGTTGCTAGCCCCGTGCTCCCAAATTTAGAGTGACCTGTGGTTTTTTTTTTTTTTTTTCTGCTTGAGATAAATACTGAGGTTTTGCATAAGAATTCATTTTAAAAGAGCATTTCCTTGCTAGAGAAAAAATTTATTAAAAATTGTTACCCTACCACATAACCCACTTCACCTCAGATTCAAGCTTTGGTAGAGTGTCCCACACTCCCTGGATGTTTGATTTGGCTGCTAAAGGACCCTCCTTCTCCATAGTGTGGGCCCCCCTGCCTGCAGAGAGAGCCTCAGCTCCCAGTGCCTCCAACCCCACTTGTGCCCAGCTGTCACTTCTCTGCACATCTCACTCCAGTCAGTGCCACACAAGTTTGCCCTTCGTTCTGCACAGGCGCTGTGTGTGCATGCCGCTTCCTCAAGGACGTGTCAAATTTACTGGCAGCAGAGACTTATTTTTTTTTTTACTGTATCTCTCTCTGCAGATTTGAGAAGATGATCAGTGGAATGTACATGGGGGAACTGGTGAGGCTTATCCTGGTGAAGATGGCCAAGGAGGAGCTGCTTTTTGGGGGAAAGCTCAGCCCTGAACTTCTTGCCACAGGCCATTTTGAGACCAAAGATGTTTCAGATATTGAAGGGTAAGCTTTGGGTCCTTCTCTGTTTGCTGGGACCTCAGAAGGGTGGACGGATGGCTGGGGAATGAGGAAGAAGCTCAGGCTGTTTTCAGATGTGGACAGCAGGAGGGTCTCACTCAGCGGGAGGCCTTGGCCTCACACGGCAGGCCTGTGGCTTGATGTCACTTGCCAGACATTTTCCACTTGTGTCTGTTCTGAATGTGCCGACTACCAGAGTGACTCATGGTGCTGGGGAGAGCTGGCCCCCGTGCAAGGACTTTCACTTTTGCACTCGAGTTCCTGCCTGGCACAGGGACCTCAGCTTTATGCTAGAGGCTCCCTGTGGACCCTTCAGTGATCCATTTTCATCTACCTCTCTTTTCCTGAAGCCCTGGCATTTCATTCCCTTTTGTTGTTTAGTCGCTAAGTGGTGTCTGACCCTCTGTGACTCCATGGACTGCAGCATGCAGACTTCCCTGTCCTTCACCATCTCCTGGAGTTTGCTCAGACTCATGTCCATTGATTCAGTGATGCCATCCAACCGTCTCATCCGCTGATGCCCCCTTCCTCTCCTGCCCTCAGTCTTTCTCAGAATCAGGGGCTTTTCCAGTGAATTGACTCTTTGCATCAGGTGGCCAAAGTATTGGAGCTTCAGCTTCAGCATCAGTCCTTCCAATGAATGTTCAGGACTGATTTCCTTTAGGATTGACTGGTTTGATCTCCTTGCAGTCCAAGGGACTCTCAAGAGTCTTATCCAGCACCACAATTTGAAAGCATCAGTTCTTCAGCACTCAGCCTTCTTTATGATCCAACACTCACATCTGTACATGACTACTGGAAAAACCATAGGTTTGATTATACGGACCTTTGTCTGCAAAGTCATATTTCTGCTTTTAATAGGCTGTCTGGGTTTGTAATACCTTTTCTACCTAGGAGCAACTGTCTTTTAATTTGATGGCTGCAGTCACCATCTGCAGTGATTTTGGAGCCCAAGAAAATAAAATCTGCCACTGTTTTCTTTGCCCATCTATTTGCCATGAAATGATGGGACCAGATGTTATGATCTTTGTTGTTTGAACATTCAATTTTAAGCCAGCTTTTCCACTCTCCTCTTTCACCTTCATCAACAGGCTCTTTAATTCCTCTTTGCTCTCTGCCATTAGGATGGGACCATCTGCATATGTGAGATTATTGACATTTCTCCTGGCAGTCTTGACTCCAGCTTGTGATTCATCCAGCCCGGCATTTCACATAATGTACTCTGCATAGAAGTAAAATAAACAAGGTGACAATATACAGTCTTGACGTACTCCTTTCCCAGTTTTGAACCAGTTCATTGTTCTATGTCCAGTTCTAACTGTTGCTTCTTGACCTGCATACAGGTTTCTCAGGAGGCAGGTAGGTGGTCTGATATTCCCATCTCTTTAAGAATTTCCACAGTTTGTTGTGGTCCACACAAAGGCTTTAGCATAGTCAGTGAAGCAGAAGTACATATTTTTCTGGAATTTCCTTGCGTTTTCTGTGATTCAACAGATGTTGGCAATTTGATCTCTGATTCCTCTGCCTTTCCTAAATCCAGATTGTACATCTGGAAGTTCTTGGCTCACATACTGTTGAACCTAGTTTGAAGGATTTTGAGCATTATCTTGCTAGCATGTGAAATGAACACAATTGTATGATAGTTTGAACATTCTTTGGCATTGCCCTTCTTTGGGATTGGAATGAAAACTGACCTTTTCCAGTCCTGTGGCCATTGCTGAGTTCTCCAGGTTTGCTGGCATATTGAGCCCAGCACTTTAACAGCATCATCTTTTAGGATTTGAAACAGCTCAGCTGGAATTCCATCACTAACACTAACTGTAGTGATGCTTCCTAAGACCTACTTGACTTCACCTCTAGGATGTCTGGCTCAAGGTGAGTGACCACACCACTGTGGTTATCTGGATCATTAAGACATTTGTACAACTCTTAAGTGAATTCTTGCCATCTTTTTAAAATCTCTGCTGTTTCTTTTAGGTCCTTGCCATTTGTGTCCTTTATTGTGCCCATCTTTGCATGAAATGTTCCCTTGATATCTCCAGTTTTCTTGAGGAGATCTCTAGTCTTTCCCAGTCTATTGTTTTTCTCTGTTTCTTTGCATTGGTCACTTAAGAAGGCTTTCTTCTCTCTCCTTGGTATTCTCTGGAACTCATTTATTTGGGTGTATCTTTCCTTTTGTCCTTTGTCTTTCACTTCTCAGCTATCTGTAAGACCTCCTCAGACAATCATTCCATACTGGCGATTTTCAGAAAGGGCTCTATCCTGACTCCTGCTTCATAACAGAAAAAGAGGTCCTTGGACGGCCCATTAGTTTCAAAAGTTAGAGTTGAAGCCTGCATTTTCACCGAGCAGCGGGAGTGGGAGTGAGCATGGCTTGAGTTTTGTTTTTCAGTCAATGATATCCAAAAAGTCGGACTTGGTTTCCTGTGTTTTGTTTTTTAAGCCACAGCTTTATGTATTTTTGACTGTGCTGTATCTTCACTGCTGTGCAGACTTGGCTCTAGTTTCAGTGAGTAAGGGTGGCTTTTCATTGCTGTGCATGGGCTTTTCATGTGGTAGCTTCTCTTCTTGTGGAGCGTGGACTCATTGGCTTCAGTAGCACGTGGGCAAAGTAGCTGTGGTTCCCGGGCTCTAGAGCCCAGGTTCAATAGTGGTGGCACACGGGCTTAGAGCCTCTGTGGCGTGTGGAATCCCCCCAGACCAGGGACTGACCCTGTGTCTCCTGCATTGGCAGGTGGATTCTTTACCACTGAGCCACGAGGGAAGTGCTGCTTTCCTCTTCTTGAGACTTCCACCTGTCACTTGAGGAGGACTTGTTTCAGGCACCGGATGGTGGAGAGGAAACGATTTTGGTGCTAACAGGAGCAGTGAGACAGTCCAAATGACTTTGTTTTTAGTGGGATACTTGAATGAACTGTACCTCCTTGTTAAACTTGGAGGAAATGATAGTGTTCGATATTTGTGGACACTTAGTTCCCCCTGAAAAGAGGGCTAATCTCAAAGCATCAACCCTCGATCGATGCAAGTTAAAGCACTGCCAAGTCCATTGTGAAGTGCAACAGACTGACTCTCTGATAGAGAGAAAGTAGGGTGGGCTCCACAGCTGGGCTCCTGTGGTCACAGATAGTCTGTGGCAGGGACAGCATTCCCACTATCCTGAGACAAGCAAACTGATACACACACAGCTTGGTGTGTAAAGCCCTAGGAACAGGGCCTTGTCCTCCCACAGTGTGTGCATAAGGAAACTTGGTTGTTATCACTGGAGAAACAGGGGCACCTGAAGTATACTGTGTGTGTGTTGGGGAGGGGTGGGGCAGAAAGAAGACCTCAGCTTGTGCTTTCTTCGCCTCCTTGTTCCATAGGTGGGCAGAGCAGTGAGGCGGGTGTCTGCCTTCCCTGGGACATGGCATGTGCTAGGGCCGAGGGCTTTCTTTGTGGGCACACATCTTCCCTCCCACCGGCCACGGTGAGTAGATGCCTGCTCACACGCTGTTTCTGTTCCCCAGGGAGAAGGATGGCATCCGGAAGGCCCATGAGATCCTGGTGAGGCTGGGCCTGGACCCAACACATGAGGACTGTGTGGCCACTCATCGGGTCTGCCAGATCGTGTCCACACGCTCGGCCAGCCTGTGTGCGGCTACGCTGGCGGCCGTGCTGTGGCGCATCAAGGAGAACAAAGGCGTGGACCGGCTGCGCTCCACTGTCGGGGTCGACGGCTCCGTCTACAAGAAGCACCCCCAGTGAGTCAGCACGTGGGCCCTCAGAGGCCTGACTTTGCAGGAGCTCCGCTTCGCACTGTGGGGGTGGTGGAGATGGGCCATGGCGTCCGGGTTCTTTGTGGAATGAAAGCTCCCCACTGGGCAAGTAGGAGCTGGAAGTGTGTTGCCCTGGGCATGGGTGAGGCTTTCCTTGGAGCTCTCCTGGCTTCTGGGGGCTCTTTTTTTGTGCTTTCTTAGTTCCAGCTTCTCTGGCTCACCTAGGTATTGAATTAATCCTGTCCAGCCATCTATGTTTTGATCCCTTGACTTGAAAGAATTTTTTTCTATGGTACTCACTTAGCTCATCGTTTTCACCTAATAAGAATGCCAGGTCAATGGCCCTGCATTAACTGAAGGGGAATGTGGAGGGTCTCAGCCCTCCCATGCCCTAGGCTCCTGGTCCAGTGCTTCAGAAACTTTAAAGTGCACACAGATTACTAGAGGATCTAGTTAAGAGGCAGATTCTGGTTTAGGAGGTCTGGGTTCAGCCTGAGATCCTGTGTCTCTAATAGCACCCAGTGATGCTGCCGGCCCATGGACCACACTTGGAGTAGTAAGGCCTTGGAGACCGCGGCTCCAAGCAGCCACCACACAGATCCCTAGCTATTCAGACACCTCTGGGCTTCTTGGCAGAAAGCAGCCGGAGAGGCCAAAGGCTAGAAGAGCATTTTGACATTTCTGTTTTTGGGTCTTTCCTAGGCAGCATCTGCTGAATTGATGAAACATGAATAGTAGTTGGTGTCAGAGTCACCTGAGGCTGATAAGTCGGGCAGAGGAGCTGGGGCCCAAGAGAAGGGAATCTTCTGTGAGTGTCTGCAGGAGATGGTGGCTTCCCAGCAGGGTCCTTCTTTTCACAGCGTGGTTACATTTAAATATTTTGAGCTTTTATACAGTGATCCCTAACCTGGGAAAGAGTAGGGAGAGAGTGTTTAGGGTGTCATTTGGGCTGAGGTGGTGAGCTACTGCCCCAAGCATTTGTACCACTGACCCTACCTGTGGGTACCCTGCTCTTACCCCGTCTCTGACTGCAGGTTTGCCAAGCGTCTTCACAAGACCGTGCGGCGCCTGGTGCCTGACTGTGACGTCCGCTTCCTCCGCTCTGAGGATGGCAGTGGCAAGGGGGCGGCCATGGTGACGGCAGTGGCCTACCGGCTGGCCGATCAGCACCGAGCCCGCCAGAAGACCCTGGAGTCTCTGAAGCTGAGCCGTGAGCAGCTGCTGGAGGTCAAGAAGAGGATGAAGATAGAAATGGAGCGAGGTCTGAGCAAGGAGACTCACGCCATTGCTCCTGTCAAGATCTGCCCACCTACGTGTGCGCCACCCCTGATGGCACAGGTATGCAGCAGGGCTGCCACCTAGCTCACCACGGGGCTCGGTCACTCCAAGAGGGCTCCTTAGCCTTAGCATCAGGTGTTCAGGTCAGATGGTCGAATGTGTTTCTTCAGCTGTAGTACTGGGAAATTCTGGTGTTCAGTGAGCTCAACCAGGGCACTCCTTTGCTAAAACTGAACAGTGATCATAGTAAATACTTGCTTACTATGTGTCAAACACTTCTCTAAGCATTTCACACGTATTAATCATTTAATCTTCAACTGTTAACAGACACTAGTAGTTAATTTTGTTTGTTAATAAGCTATTACATTTTACACAAAACCTAGGCACAGGGAAATTAAGAAACCTGCCCAACTAGAAGATGGTAAAGCTGGATTCAAATATAGGAATTTTGGTTCCAGGGTTAGCTCATATAAGGTCAGGGGTTGGCAAACTAAAATCCATGGTCTAAATCTAGCCCACTGCCTATTTTTACAAATAAAGTTTTATTAGTACACAACCTTGCCTGTTTGCTTACATGTTGCTTATGGCTGCTTTGTGCTACGGGACAGGTTGCATTGCTGCACCCTGGTTCAGCCAGGTCTCGCTCCTCTATAGAGGGGAATGCAGTGCATCCCTCTTGCAGCTGCCTGAGGGTTGCATGGAAACTGATTGAGGCATGCAGTGCATTGTGACTGTCCTACAAAGGAGGGTTTTCTCATTTAGAAAGATTTCCCTTCAGTTTTCCTTAAAGAGTTGGACTGTTGTTCCTTCTCTCTTCTCTATTCTGGAACCTATGTAAGGTGGCCTTTGATTTTGTACAGGTGGCATGTTTGGATATTTTGGAGTGTACCATGTCACCATTTCTTTCCTACGTTCTGGAGCTCATTGTGATTCCTGGGATCCTGCAACTTGAATTCATTCGAGAACCACAAAGGAGCCAGGAAATCTCTAATCCCAGGGTTCTTATTTTCTTTATCATTAGGTGGAGCTTACTGTCTATCATGGAAAGGAAATGGCAACCCACTCGAGTATTTTTGTCTGGGAAATCTCATGGATAGAGGAGCCTGGCGGGCTATAGTTCATGGGGTTGCAAGAATCCGACACAACTTAGTGACTAAACCACTGTCTATTATCCTGAGGTTGTCCAGGGCCTCCTGGGAGAGCTCCGCATTAGGGGAAGATGACTCTCTCTCTCTTTAGCCCCAGTGAATTATCTTCCTGGGCTTATTTTCCAGAGAAAGGAGACTTCCTGGCCTTGGACCTTGGCGGTACCAACTTCCGGGTCCTGCTGGTGCGTGTGCGGAACGGGAAGCGCCGCGGGGTGGAGATGCACAACAAGATCTACTCTATCCCACAGGAGGTCATGCATGGCACAGGGGACGAGGTAAGACGGGCACCTCTGGGAGGGGCTCCAGGAGACAACCCCTTCTCACCCGGAGGACAGTGCTTTCTTTACTTTCACCCATGGTCCTGGGGAGGAGTAGGAGGGCTAGGGCTCTGGCTGGCCTTTACTTAAGTATGTTCCTGAGCTGGCTTTTCTCTTGGGTAGAGGCCCCCAGCCGGTGTTCAGGCCCTGCTGGGTGCAGCCTGCCCGGGCCCACCCACCACCCCACTCAGAGCCCACCTTCTCCTTACAGCTCTTTGACCACATCGTGCAGTGCATTGCAGACTTCCTGGAGTACATGGGCATGAAGGGTGTGTCCCTGCCTCTAGGTTTCACGTTTTCCTTCCCCTGCCAGCAGAACAGCCTGGACGAGGTAACAGTGCTTTCCTGGAGGGCTCTCCCATGGGCTTTACTAACTCTGAACCAGCCAGAGTTTTGAGCAAGGGAAAAAGCTGACCCAAGAGGAAGAAAAGAAGGGCATTAGTGATCAGTCATGGGGAAGGGCTTGTTGATGGGAATGAGCGAGTCAGAGCTGGTGAGTGTCAAGTAGGTAACAATCCTTGGGATGATGATGACGATGCTAATAATATCAACAACTGACATTTTTAAAAAGTATTTTGTGCAGGGTACTCTGCTAGGTTTCCTCATTTAACCCTCACAGCAACCATATAAGGTAGGTGTTTGTGTGCCCATTTTCCAGAAAGGAAAACAAGGTCTACAGAGAGGCCAAGTATCTTGCAGGTCATATAGCCTGCGAGTGGCTAAGCCATGATTTCATTCCAGTTTCTTGACACATAAGTCCACGGGGTCAGTTATGCTCAGCTGTTCCTGAGGGCCCTGTTTTGGGCTCGGGACATTTCACTCCATCTCCTGTTTGGATGTCGTGATATTTCCCTAGTGTTGCCTTTGTTTTTTATGCTCTGTCAACCTGCCTGGGGTGAATGAAGCAGGGGATAAAGATCTGGTGCTTTTATACAGTAGCCCTTATGTCATTCACTTGAGTTTTGTAAATACCTCCTAGTCCTGCCCTCTGCGAGTAAATTTACCATGTGCCCTGCTAGCACAGATCAGGTGTTAGGAAGTCCTGGTAAAAACCCTGCCGAATCCAGTATTTCCCAATATCTGTCCAGTGTTAGTCTAAGACTGCTTTTAGTTTTTCCAGCTTCTTTGTCTCAACATATTATTTTTTTCAATCTTAATGCATCGGTTTTCAAAGCCTTCTCATTTGCATCAGTTTACCAAAAGTACTTATCAAACATGTATATAAGTATTTATGTGATATTTAATGAAACATTGCTTATTATAACAGTCATTAGAAACAAACTAAGTTATTCAACAGCTGGGAAATAGTTAAGTCACGAGTCATTCCCTGCCTCATATTAACACTGGTTTTTTTGGAAGGAATCTCAGTGATTTGGGAAAACACTGGTGGTAAGACCAGAAAAATATTTTTAAGAAAAACATAATCTCTATAATACAGAAATGTACAAAATGTGATTTACAGGAAGATAAAAACAAAATTCCAGTTAATATGCTTCTAGACTTCTTCTACTGAAATATTTCTAACATACTTTTCATATATTTTTTAAGTATAGCATGTATATATATATGCTTATAGACATATATATGCTTATATATTTATCTGGTGGCCCCCAAGACATGCCAGCTGTTTCTTTTCATGCCTGAATTGTAAAATTCTGGGTCATTGTATTGCATTTATGCCATATGTTCTAAGTTTCTGTAAGCATCAGGTATTCAGTCTAGAACTGTGAAAGCTAAGAACAAGAGAAGCAGAAGCTGGGTTCTGTCTGTTGTTCTGCCTATAAGTTGGGTTCTGCTCTGCTGAGATCAGTCTGTTGATGGGGAGATCAGCAGGTTCTGAAGCCCTGAGGCCTCAAGCTGCCTGGCTTAGCTGGTGGCCACGGGCAGCTCTCCCCAGCTGTTGGGGCCTCTACATGCCATATTATCTAAGGACCACTTGCAGTAATGTTATTTTAGCATTCCAAATGCTTGAAAATGCCAAATACAAAATTTCATCAGAGATGTCAAGCTAATCTGTAAACAAGAAAATCAGAGTGGTTTGGATATAAGTGTGTAAACTAGGTCACTCCTGAGATTGAACTTTGTTTTTCTGAGTTTCCTGAGATCCAAACACAGTGGGACTCGTGATATTAAACTCCTGGGCCGTGAGAAACCAAGCAAGTCCTGGAGAAACCATGCCAGTGGGTAGATAGTGAGCACGTGACCCTTTTTCGGGTTCCAGCTTCTCAAGAGTGGTGTAGGGGTCCTGGATGCCTATTCCCTGATGGACTGAAGTAGCACAGAGGGAGCCAGGGAGCAGTATGTGAAACAGCCCCCCATATTTGGAGCCATCGTATATCTGCTCCTGAAAGGCCCTGTATAACTCAGCAGAGGGTACTTGTTCACTTTGTAGTGGAGTCTGAAAATTCAGAGACACAAACCGACCCCTCTGGGTGATGTTCAGGGCAAACTGTTTTTCCTGGTGAAGCAACGAGCGTATCGAGCCTAGTTCCTTGGCGGGGGCAGTTGTGTGGTGCTTATGAACCCGTGCATTGGCGTTGGTGAGCCTGCGGGTGAGGGCCTCCTCCATTCCAAGCTGCAGGCCTTAGGCAGTTTACTCCAGGGCCAGAGTTACCTGTAAATGGGCACGATAATGACAGACATTTCACACAGTTGCTGTGAGGATTAAATGGTGTAGCACATGTGCTGTGCTTAGCCCAGTGCCTGGTGCACAGCAGTTTCTTCTAGTAGGTGAGACAGATTTAGAATAACTTGTGGGTGAGATGATCGGTTTTCAAAGGGCCTCTGATAACCTGTGAGGTTGACAACTAGAGAATGAGCCAAGAGTACTTCTCTGATGTCGCCCTCCCTGCCCATGTGTGGTTTTTAGAGCATCCTCCTGAAGTGGACTAAAGGCTTCAAGGCTTCTGGCTGCGAGGGTGAGGACGTAGTCACGCTGCTGAAGGAAGCCATCCACCGGCGAGAGGTAGGGGAGGCATAGCCCGAGGCCTCAAGGGGTCCCTGGGTACAGAAGCGGGGGAACTGTTTGGTGCGGTTGTGCTGGTCACAGGGACAATTATTCTAGTCCTTAGGCAGTTTGTGAGTGTCCATGGTCTGTCAAGCCTTCCTCTGGGCAACTGGGGATTCAGGAATGGCCACAAGCTCTCGTTCTATAAACAAACCGTGAGCTAATGTCAGGTGCTTTTGGGCTATGAAGGAAAATGCAGCTGGGTGAGGACAGAGTGAGTGTGGCTGGGGAAGCGCATTCTTTTAAATAGTATAACCAGGGGAGGTCTCTGAGGAGGTGACATTTGAGCAGAGCACATAGCCCTGCTATATAAGCTTTCAGTTCAGTTCAGTTCTGGTGCTTATGAACCCGTGCATTGGCGTTGGTGAGCCTGCGGGTGAGGGCCTCCTCCATTCCAAGCTGCAGGCCTTAGGCAGTTTACTCCAGGGCCAGAGTTACCTGTAAAATGGGCTCGATAATGACAGACATTTCACACAGTTGCTGTGAGGATTAAATGGTGTAGCACATGTGCTGTGCTTAGCCCAGTGCCTGGTGCACAGCAGTTTCTTCTAGTAGGTGAGACAGATTTAGAATAACTTGTGGGTGAGATGATCGGTTTTCAAAGGGCCTCTGATAACCTGTGAGGTTGACAACTAGAGAATGAGCCAAGAGTACTTCTCTGATGTCGCCCTCCCTGCCCATGTGTGGTTTTTAGAGCATCCTCCTGAAGTGGACTAAAGGCTTCAAGGCTTCTGGCTGCGAGGGTGAGGACGTAGTCACGCTGCTGAAGGAAGCCATCCACCGGCGAGAGGTAGGGGAGGCATAGCCCGAGGCCTCAAGGGGTCCCTGGGTACAGAAGCGGGGGAACTGTTTGGTGCGGTTGTGCTGGTCACAGGGACAATTATTCTAGTCCTTAGGCAGTTTGTGAGTGTCCATGGTCTGTCAAGCCTTCCTCTGGGCAACTGGGGATTCAGGAATGGCCACAAGCTCTCGTTCTATAAACAAACCGTGAGCTAATGTCAGGTGCTTTTGGGCTATGAAGGAAAATGCAGCTGGGTGAGGACAGAGTGAGTGGGGCTGGGGAAGCGCATTCTTTTAAATAGTATAACCAGGGGAGGTCTCTGAGGAGGTGACATTTGAGCAGAGCACATAGCCCTGCTATATAAGCTTTCAGTTCAGTTCAGTTCAGTCACTCAGTTGCGTCTGACTCTGTGACCCCACGAACCGCAGCACACCAGGCCTCCAAGTCCATCACCAACTCCCGAAGTCCACCCAAACCCATGTCTATTGAGTCAGTGATGCCATCCAACCATCTCATCCTCTGTCATCCCCTTCTCCTCCTGCCCCAAATCCCTCCCAGCATCAGGGTCTTTTCCAATGAGTCAACTCTTTGCATGAGGTGGCCAAAGTATTGGAGTTTCAGCTTCAGCATCAGTCCTTCCAATGAACACCCAGGACTGATCACCTTTAGGATGGACTTGTTGGATCTCTTTGCAGTTCAAGGGACTCTCAAGAGTCTTCTCCAACACCACAGTTCAAAAGCATCAATTCCTCGGTGCTCAGCTTTCTTTATATAAGCTTTGAAAGTGACGTCACTCAGTCGTGTCCAACTCTTTGCGATTCCATGGACTGTAGCCCACCAGGCCCCTCCACGAGATTCTCCAGGCAAGAATATTGGAGTGGGTTGCCATTTCCTTCTCCAGGGGATCTTCCCAACCCAGGGATCGAACCCAGGTCTCCTGCATTGCAGGCAGGCGCTTTAACCTCTGAGCCACCAATAAGTTTTATACACATTTAAATCTCCCCTGCAAGTGTCTGAGGGAGAATATTGTGGCTCATTTGGGGATTGGGATCTGCTGTTGTTCTCAGGAGTTTGACCTGGACGTGGTTGCTGTGGTGAACGATACAGTTGGGACTATGATGACCTGTGGCTATGAAGACCCTCACTGTGAAGTCGGCCTCATTGTTGGTGAGGACTTGGGCTGTCCTTCCCCTGCAGGTTCACATAGCCTAGAGTTGATGGGGGGATGGCGCTGAGGGAGGCCCTGACTGACCTCTCTTGATTGGCAGGCACAGGCAGCAATGCCTGCTACATGGAGGAGATGCGGAACGTTGAGCTGGTGGAAGGGGAAGAGGGGCGGATGTGTGTCAACATGGAGTGGGGCGCCTTCGGGGACAACGGATGCCTCGATGACTTGCGCACAGAATTTGATGCAGCTGTGGATGAACTTTCCCTTAACCCTGGCAGACAGAGGTAGGTGCCCAGCTGCATGTGGGCTCTGGTATGTTTATCTCAGAACTGAACAGTGATGAGTCACCCACAACAGCACATCCCAGGATGCTCATTCTCTAGAGATGTTAACAGAAGAGGTTTCTTTGGAAAGGGCTTCTTGTCAGATACATCTGGGAAGTTCTGGGTTAAGTCCTTTTCGCCCCGTTGAATTGTGATGGTCTTGAAGTCCAGCTGGGAAAACAAAAATCACAACAGTTATGTTCCAGGGAGAATTGGAGTTGATCAAGGTTTTAGAGGGATGAAAAGATCAAAGAGGGTTGCTGAGTAGCACAGAAGTTAGTATACATGTAGGAAGCAGCTCCTACTGTGAGGTCTGGGCAGGTGAGAGAAAGTGTTAAAAACTAGGTGTGGGACTTGAGGAAAAACAGACAGCTGAACCACCTGTTGCCATGAGAGTGAAGAAGCATTGCTGGGGCAAGGCAGGAGGACCAGGAAGCGAATAGGAGCAAGCCTTTCTCCATCCATCCAGTATACAGCATCCTCTATTGTCCTACTGGACAAGAGGCAGCTCCAGCATCACCAAACCCTTGGTGTGGTGGGGTCCCACCAGGAAGAGGTTGAATGTTGTTTTTCCTAGTTGGATTAACCAGGGACTGTACTTCTGCAGAATATCCTTTGCAAACATTTGTCTATAGTAGAGGCCACAGATTAAAGTGCCTCAAGAAACCGCCAGACAACATTAATGAAAGAAAACAGGCTGGAGAAAGACAAGATTAAACGATGATGGAGTCTTGGTAGAAATCTAGAATGTTGATATTTTTAAAGGCACTAGGCAGAGCCGGAAGACCCTCAAGCTTTTGAGTAGTCATGTTATTTCTCTTGGCCAGCATAGTTCTCAGCTGGCACTAGTTATTTAAGCAATAAATGATTAGGTTGAAGGCAAAGCATGCTAAATTCTCAGCAACATCAGGGATTAAGTAAGATTCAGCATCCTACTCTTCTGGAAGTGGGTGGGGTCTGGTGTGAGTTCCTTCTTGAGAAGTCAGGAATAAGCCTTGGAAGGAAAATGAACCCATTAAATGGAGTCAATTCAGGAAATCCCTTGGGCCTCAGGACACATTTTACTGAACGCTATGAGTCAGTACATGTGGATGCCAGGAATCCTGCCTCAGTGAGTCAAATAGCATTTCCTGTTCCACCAATGGGAAGCTGTATGCTCTCTACCTTCTAGTGTAGTGAAGGCTGGTCTGTCTCAGCACATCCTACACTTCTTTTTTTTAACCTCCATGAACATTACCTGCATTGCAGATTTGAGAAAATGATCAGCGGCATGTACTTGGGCGAGATTGTTCGTAACATCCTCATCGATTTCACCAAGCGTGGGCTGCTTTTCCGTGGACGCATCTCAGAGCGGCTCAAGACAAGGGGAATCTTTGAAACCAAGTTCCTGTCTCAGATTGAGAGGTGAGAATTTAGTGCCTGGAGTAGGATGGGCCGTGTGTCCTTTCATGGACAGACAAGCTGGGATTTTCACAGTTCAGGTACAATCAGGGTGTGGCTTACATACAGGTCAGTTTAGTAGCTAACATGTTTGTCTCTATATAGTGTTGCTTTAGAGTACTTTATGAACAGTTGGCATTTTAAGGGCAAATATATATTCTAGTGAAAAATCATGCTAAGTTGGATGAACCTGTGCAAAGCAGTATTGCTGGTTCTAGACCAATTTCAAAGGTAGAAAGAAAGATAGCTGCTCACAGAATGTAGATGGGAATGCACGGTGCAAGATAACTCACTGAAGCCCCTGTGCTTGGCAAGAAGGATCTTCTTAACCGCTGGCTGCAGTAATAAGGCAACCAGGATTAAGTGGCATCCTGTGGTGGCTCATTAAAGCGAGGCCTTCTTCCTCCAGTTTAATGGTGGAGAAGAGAAGTGTGCTCTAAATTAGAATGCTGAGTTTCAGAGCCTTCTGAAAATTAATGCTGTCATTAATATTATTCTCAGGCATATTGAAAAACAGGAACTAGACAGCCTACATGAGGGGGCCCCTAAGTTATCTGCCCCAGTGAACAGAATACTGTTCCAGTTTACATGTCTATTTTCTTCTTCTATAAATAGAGCACAGGTCGATTTCAGACCACCCGGAGTTGGGGAGGAGGAGTAGAAGAGGCATCTAATGTTGGTTGTTGAGTCTTGTCCTGCCGGCCTGTGAATAATGAGAGATTGGACAGGAAAGGGCTTTGCAGCTGAAAACTGTCATGTGTTAGCATCATCACTGTCTTTGCTATTTCCAAATAAGTGGAATCATGGCCAGTGAATTTCCTTTTGAGTATCAGTTTTGTAGCAGCAGTGTGCACCTTGCCTAGATAAAGTGGCACAGGGAGCTGTTTCTTTGTGTTCCTGTCCATCTGGGCCAGTGTGATAAGCGCTAGTTCCTGAACTGAGTTTAAAAACGGAACTACCTCTCACGGATGGTAGCTTTGCCCCCCAGCCCTTGGAAGTCCAGGTCCCCCAGAACTGCTTCGGAGGAAGAGCCAGGCCCTGCAGTGGCAAGCCATCAGGCCCTCTTGGTACGTCTCTGACCACTGGCTGTCCCCTCTTGCCCCAGTGACTGCCTGGCCCTGCTGCAGGTCCGTGCCATCCTACACCACTTAGGGCTCGAGAGCACCTGCGATGACAGCATCATCGTCAAGGAGGTGTGCACCGTGGTGGCGCGGCGGGCAGCCCAGCTCTGCGGCGCAGGCATGGCCGCTGTAGTGGACAAAATACGAGAAAACCGTGGGCT
Organism: Madoqua kirkii; assembly: GCA_006408675.1. Lineage (NCBI taxonomy): Eukaryota > Metazoa > Chordata > Mammalia > Artiodactyla > Bovidae > Madoqua > Madoqua kirkii. The sequence continues at coordinate 10,046 of SJYC01123918.1, read as the reverse complement.
GGACACCCTCAAAGTGACAGTGGGTGTGGACGGGACCCTCTACAAGCTACATCCTCAGTGAGTGCCTGACCTCCACTCTTCCTGCCCATCTTTCTCCCCACATCTCTTCATTCTTTCCCTGCTTTCCTTTCTCTCAATCTTTATTTTATGGCAAATTATCAGACATTGCAAAGAGTGTATATGGTGCATGTATTCTAGTTTTAACGATTAATAACTGTGTAGGTCTGTGTTTTACCATCCAGCTTGGAAGCCCCTTGTAAGCTCCTCCCAGTTGTACCCTTCATTTTCCCCACCATGAGTACGTGCTGAGGTGACTAAGTTTATTACTTTTTTTCTCCCATATTTTATGTATGCATCTATAGTATTTATTTTTACTTAATTTTTTTTTGGCTGCACTGAGCAGCATATGGGATCTTAGTTCCTGGACCAGGGATCGAACCTGAGCCCTCTGCACTGGAAGTGCAGTCTTAGCCACAGGACCACCAGGGAAGTCCCAGTTTCACTTAATTTTGAATTTACCATAAGGGGAATCATAGGGCATATTTTCTTTTGTGACTGGTTTTTCTCACACTGCATGTAGGATTTTTAGATGCATCAACACTGAAGTCTGCAATCATAGTTCATTAATTTTCAGGGCTGTAAGAGTATCTAAGCTATAATTTATCTTAATGATGAATATTTGGGTTATTCCTATATTTTGACTATTTCAAACAGTGCTTCTGCCAATGTTCTAATAAATGTATGTGGGAAATATGGAGCATTTTTTTCATCGTCTAGGGTAGGAGTTGGCAGATTATAGCCACAACTGTTTTTGTAAAAATGAACTTTTATTGAAACACAGCCATGCCCACTTGTTTATGTGTGGTCTGTGGCTGCTTTTGGCTATTAACAGCAGACTGTATGACCCACAAAGCTCAAAGTATCAATTGTCTAGCCCTGGATAGAAGCAGTTTGCCGCCCTCATCTCTAGTATGGAAATACTGAATTCCTTTTTCTTTTTACTCTTTTCTGTCCATCTCTTCTCCCTTTTGTCCTCTCATCACTATTTCTCTTCTCCTTTCTTCTCTCACTTGCATATATTTTGAATAAATTGTTTTAAAATCAGGATATACCTCAGTCCCTTTCCTGTAGAAGCTCTTCAAAAACTTGAAAGAACAGAGCTGTGCCCCTTGCTCAGCAGAAGATAGGATAGAGAGACTCATTGATTGATTTGCCACCCGTGTCACCATGATTGTTTCAGAGTTGAGAAGCTTGCTCAGAGTCTACAGTTAGTGCAAAGAGTGGACCCTGAGGAGTTTCTCTTATTGATGTTCAGTGTCATTGTGAAAATAGGAACCTCAGTCCCAAGTGAGGGTTGGGAGTGGGACAGAAGTCCAGCCACTAGCACTGGGGCTTGATGCTAGGACCTCTGTTCTCAGCTCTGCCAGTGGGGAGGAGCAACTTGACCCTGCTCTAGTGGGCAAATAATGACAAATGGTCTCTTTCTCTAGTCCCATATCAGGAAGAATCTTTGATTCTTGTCATCTCCCAACAACACCCTCCTAAGTCTGCTCCTTTGGCCTTTAATGAAATTTTGGGTTAGACATGAGTCTGCTATGAGTTAATATCTTTGGAAAGTAGAATATCACATGTGTGGGACTTGGTCCTCCCCTCTAGAGCTGATAAACAGGCACTTCTGCAAGGCATGCGTAAATGACTGCTCTTTTAAGAACATAGCTGGCCATAGTCTCAGGCTTTTGTCCTAGAGTTGAATCTTAGCTTCTCACTTAGCTTCTCTTGTCCACTGTGACTAGAACTTGGGCATGTTGCTAGTCTCTCCAAACCTCAGTTTTCTGTAACACAATACATAGTGTTTAATACATGGTAGCTATCATCCTCCTCTCCATCTCAATTATTCCTAGGTTTCCAGCATCACTTCTTAGGGCACTATCTTTTAGGACACAAATCTATCGTGACTAAGGTATTTTATTCTGTTTTCCTCCCGACTTTTTCAGCTTTGCCAAAGTCATGCATGAGACGGTGAAGGACTTGGCTCCAAAATGTGATGTATCCTTCCTGGAGTCAGAAGATGGCAGTGGGAAGGGGGCAGCTCTCATCACTGCTGTGGCGTGCCGCATCCGAGAGGCTGGACAACGGTAGAGACCCTGCAATTGGAAGGACTTTCTCTGGTTTCCCTTCTTTCCTGCTTTAAATTATAAGATGCCATTCCCCTTGTGTCAGAAACAGACCCCTTGGCTTTTCCTTGGCAGAGAGGACCTCACTGGACTAGGTTTTGTCTCTGTCTACTATTGCAGAGTTTGGTACCCAAGCCTTGGCCCTCCTGAGATAAATACAATTTGAAGTAAGGATTTGTTCACACTTTTCACAACCATTACCACTGATTTTCCTAAAAGTCAGAAAAAGATTTAATCTTTAGTAATGCCCCTGGCCAAATTCCATGCCCCTGTATAATCCTACAGGATGGGGACAATAATGAAAAATATGTTTGCTTCACCTTGAAGCCTGATCATGACATTTCTAGGTGGAAAGCATCCCCCAGCTTGGAGGTTGGTGCTATTTCTCCTCTCAGAGAGCTGAGAGGTCTCCACTGACTTGAGCCTGATTCTCCCATAGGCAGGGGGGAGGGGCAGTGATGGATAGCCATGTGGCAGCCCCTCTTCAACCTCATCTCTAAGCATTTGCCAGGTGGGTTCCAGTGGATGCTGTTCCTGGAATCAAAGCATCCTGAGTCTGATCAAGCAAAACCAAAGCCTAGAGTTCTGGGAGTAGGGTCACAGGTCATCAATAAGCAGTGGACCTTTGGGGGCGGGAAACTTTTTGGTCTGTTTTAAAATTTTTTCCTGCAGAAGTGGAAACACTGTATTTTCATATTAATTTATATTTGAAATGTATTTAGTTCATGAAGTACATCTGCTCCTTCATCTTGACACTGTATGATCCTTTGTATGTAATGTATTTATATGTTAATTTGTTATGTCTATAAATACACAGGGTCTCAATAGATCAATATAGTTAAAGGATGGAAGATGAAGATATACTAATCGGTTACTAGAAATACCTCATTCATCTGCAGGAAGAGAAGGAAAACATCATTAAAGTGAGTGAACCGTCAAGCAGCTCCTCCTTTCCCTGCAGACTCAGAAACTTGCAAGGTGTCTGGGGATAGCGTGAAGGGGGTTGGGACTGTGGACTAAAGAAACCACACCAACTGATTGCTCAGTCTAGAAACTTTTCTGGCACAATATTACATGAGATGTTAACAAAGGAAACAGGAATCATTTCAAATAAACTGCTTAGCAATCTTCAGTCTTAGGGCAGTTAGTAGTATTTTAAACCTCTCTAACAAGATGAAGTCACCACAAATATTTGCAAAATGGTCTATTTGTTGATAGCGAACCAAAACCAAACATACAAAACTTCAGGGACAACATGGTTGGTGGATTTGTATTCTTCTAGCAAATTTCACCTTGGTTTGTTTTGTAAATGTTCTATAAGAGGTATTGTCCACAGACTTCTAGGCTAAGCTGTTTTTACAAGAAGTATTTATTTCAAACTGCTTGGGTGGAGAGGGAAAGGGACCTTACCCTACTTTTTAGAGTGCAGTTAATCCTGAATCTGCAAGCCCACTTCTGCCCTAGAATATTAAATCATTTTAATATTTTTATTAAGCCCATATACTTCCTAATAAAGGAGGGAAGGCCTTTTAACAATGTTGAGTAGGATACAAGGATCAAAACAAACAACACAACTCAAAGCACCCAAATTTTGCACATTTATCAAACTTGTAGTGAAAACAGTGTCTAGATTTGTGTATCACTAAGGGATGCCCAAGAATAGAAGTGAACTTTAACCTTTAAGCTTGAAAAATTAGGCACCATCTATGAAATTGCACATTTTTAAAAGGTAGATCTGTGTGTGTGGCTTCTAAAATGGAACGCTGGAAAATGCGTTTTGAATGGTTGTGTTCCCACAGTTAGGTGATAGTTCCTTGCTGACGCTGCTTTGCCTGTGTAAATATATTGACTCTCAATCTATGACTGCGATGTACTCAATAGCAGATCATCTCAAACCCTTGAGCACTCAGTCTAGTGAAGATGTTGTCATGTACAATAAAGAACTAGTTGGATTAACTGTGTGATGTTAACTATTATTAATAAATTTTAACATTTTTCAAATATTCCACGTGTGATTCATGAGATTTTTCAAGAGTGTAGTCATCTTTCAAACTTAGATAGTATATTCAAAAGCAGAGACATTACTTTGCTGACTAAGCTCCATCTAGTCAAGGATATGGTTTTTCCAGTGGTCATGTATGGATGTGAGAGTTGGACTGTGAGGAAGGCTGAGCGCCAAAGAATTGATGCTTTTGAACTGTGGTGTTGGAGAAGACTCTTGAGAGTCCCTTGGACTGCAAGGAGATCCAACCAGTCCATTCTGAAGGAGATCAGCTCTGGGATTTCTTTGGAAGGAATGATGCTAAAGCTGAAACTCCAGTACTTTGGCCACCTCATGAGAAGAGTTGACTCATTGGAAAAGACTCTGATGCTGGGAGGGATTGGGGGCAGGAGGGGAAGGGGACGACCAAGGATGAGATGACTGGATGGCATAATGGACTTGATGGACGTGAGTCTGAGTGAACTCTGAGAGATGGTAATGAACAGGGAGGCCTGGCATGCTGCAATTCATGGGGTCGCAAAGAGTCGGATACGACTGAGCAACTGAACTGAACTGAACTGAACTGAACCCATCTGAGTAACTGCTGAGTGTTTTGATTTTGACTGAGTGTTTTGCTTGACAGGCGTGTGGCCAACACTTTGCCTTGGCCCCAGATGTTTCTCACTCCAGAAACAGTGCCAATGGAATGGGAAGCTAGATGATTTTTCCTAGGCTGTGTTTGAGGCCCTGGATTTCAAGCATTGCTGAAACCATGGCTGGTGCAGCAGTCTGCTGTTTTAAGCAGTTTGGCTGAGATGAAGCAGAACCCTGAGGAACTCTGGCTAAACTCTGTAGGTATATATGATTCTCATTCAAGATATAAAAGCCCTCACTTATATGAAGTCTAAAAAGCACTTGCCTCTATCCTCTCCTTACCATCTTTTAAAACCCTTTCCTAATAAGTTAAAAACAGACTTGGTAAATAAACTTCTTACAAGTTCTTAGTGATACCCACTGATGAAATTGACATGGCCTTGCTTGACAATAACTGAAGGAGCAGATAAAGGCTAACAGAATGATAGAGATCGCCAGAACACAAAATTCAAACTTGCTAGTGGTGAAGGAAAAGAAATTAAGATTAGACCCTATTTTTCTGACTTCAAATTGGTGAGCTTATAGGAGCATGACAGAAGTGCAAAGTGCAGCCATTTAGGAGAAGAATAGGCGATATCCATTAAAAAAACAATGTTCTGTACACTTTTCTAGAAATTTGTGAGAGGAAATAGACATAGTTGGAGAACAAGATTTATCTTTAAGGGTATTTGTGATTGCATGACTTAAAATAACAAAATAGGGGTCTGCCTAACTTGTACCAGGATCTGGTCAGGAAGACAATCTACTACAGTTAATTCAAACAGATTTTAACACAGGGACTTGGTTACAGAGGTAATAGCAGAGCTGAGCAGTTTCACAGTGTAGAGGAGCAACCCAGAGGTGAGCAACATCAAACCACTCCTTCTATCCTAATGGCTGGCTCAGAAGCTAGAACCCTAAAGCTGGGGTGGGAGGTGGTTAGAAACACCTTTCCAATTTCCTGCAGTGTCTCCCATTGACCCTACTTGTGAGGTGAATAGATTCAAGAGATTAGATTTGATAGAGTGTCTGACGATCTATGGATGGTGGTTCATAACTTGTACAGGAGGCAGTGATCAAAACTGTCCCCAAGAAAAACAAATACAAAAAGTCAAAGCGGTTGTCTGAGGAGGCCTGACAATTAGAGGAGAAAAGAAGAGAAGTGAATGGCAAAGGAGAAAAGGAAAGATACACCCATCTGAATGCACAGCTCCAAAGAATAGCAAGGAGAGACAAGAAAAGACTTCCTAAGTGAACAATGCAAAGAAATAGAGGAAAATAATAGGATGAGAAAGACTAGAGATCTCTTCAAGAAAATTAGAGGTACCAAGGGAACATTTCATGCAAAGATGGGTACAATAAAAGGCAGAAACAGTATGGACCTAACAGAAACAGAATATTAAGAGGCGGCAAGAATACACAGAAAAACTGTACAAAAAAGATCTTCATGACCCAGATAATCACAATGGTGTGATCCCCCACCTAGAGCCAGATATCCTGGAGTGTGAAGTCAAGTGGGCCTTAGGAAGCATTACTATGAACAAAGCTAGTGGAGGTGATGGAATGCCAGTTGAGCTATTTCAAATCCTAAAAGATGATGCTGTTTAAGTGCTTCTCTCAATATGCCAGCAAATTTAGAAAACTCAGCAGTGGCCACAAGACTGAAAAAGTTCAATTTTCATCCCAATCCCAAAGAAGGGCAATGCCAAAACATGCTCAAACTACTGCACAATTGCGCTCATTTCATATGCTAACAAGGTCATGCTCAAAATTCTCCAAGCTAGGCTTCAATGGTACATGAACTGAGAACTTCCAGATGGACAAGCTGGATTTAGAAAGGGCAGAGGAATCAGAGATCAAATTGCCAACATCCATTTGATCATAGAAAAAGCAAGAAAATTCCAGGAAAACATTTACTTCTGCTTCATTGACTATACTAAAGCCTTTGATGGATTACAACAAACTGTGGAAAATTCAAGAGATGAGAATACCAGACCGTCTTACCTGCCTCCTGAAAAACCTGTATGCAAGTCAAGAAGCAACAGTTAGAACCAGACATGGAACAATGGACCTGTTCAAAATCAGGAAAGAAGTACTTCAAAGCTGGTATATTGTTACTCTGCTTGTTTAACTTATATGCAGAGTACATCATGTGAAATGCCAGACTGGATGCAGCACAAGCTGGAATCAAGATTGCCAGGAGAAATATTAATAACCTTAGATACGCAGATGACACCATACTTATGGCAGAAAGCAAAGAGGAACTGAAGAGCCTCTTGATGAAGGTGAAAGAGGAGAATGAAAAAGTTGGCTTAAAGCTCAACATTCAAAAACTAAGGTCATGGCATGTGGTTCCATCACTTCATGTCAAATAGATGGGGAAACAATGGAAACAGTAACAGACTTTATTTTCGTGGGCTCTAAAATCACTGCACATGGTGACTACAGCCATCAAATTAAAAGATGCTTGCTCCTTGGAAGAAAAGCTATGGCCAACCTAGACAGCACAGTAAAAGGCAGAGATATCACTTTGCCAAAAAAGGTCCGTCTAGTCAAAGCTATGGTTTTTCTAGTAGTCATGTATGGATTTGAGAGTTGGACGATAAAGAAAGCTGAGTGCTAAAGAACTGATGCTTTGAACTGTGGTGTTGGAGAAGACTCTTGAGACTCCTTTGGACTGAAAGGAGATCAAACTAGTCAGTCCTAAAGGAAATCAGTCCTGAATATTCATTGAAGGACTGATGCTGAAAATGAAACTCCAATACTTTGGCCACCTGATGCAAAGAACTGACTCATTAGAAAAGACCCTGATGCTGGGAAAGATTGAAGGCAGAAGGAGAAGGGGGCAACAGAGGATGAGATGATTGGATGGCATCACTGACTCGAAGGACATGAGTTTAAGCAAGCTCCAGGATTTGGTGATGGACAGGGAAGCCTGGCATGCTGCAGTCCATGGGGTTACAAAGAGCTGGACACGACTGAGTGACTGAACTGAACTGAAGATGCTGAGAAGAAAGTTATGTCAAGTTTCTGCACTCAGAGACCCTGTAAGCCTCTGGGCCATCCATACTGACAGATTTCCCTCAGGCTGCTCCCTATACAACTCTCACCTCCTCCGTAGGGTTCCTCACCACTGGGGAAATCTGTTTCCTTCAAACAAATGGACTGCACCCAGGTTGTGTCTGGCTTGGAAACAGCTTTTCCAGCCTCTGCCAGCTTGTCTTACCTCTCTCTTGCTTGTTTGTTGCTGCGTTTTCTTTGGTTTGGGCACCAGCGGCAGAAGGTTAGATTACTTAAATGCCTACTGCCCCGACGCCTCCCACTCCCATCATTCAAGACATTTTCCAGTCTTTGCAAGGACCTTTCTTGCTTTTTTATTTTCTTATTACCTTTTATCCTTTTGCCCATTTTTCTCTCACAAGTGGCAATCATGTTATTGGATTGATATGCAACTTGTGTGTCGTGTGCATGATTTTTAATTTACAAAATGCTGTTGGCTAAAAAAATCACTTTTTATTAAAAAAAAAAACAACTTGTGGATGCTTCTATTGTGTGCATTTAAGTCATTACTTCCAGTTACGGCATAAAAATCCTATTGTGTGCTTTCCCACCTGTGCTTCCAGTAACAGACTTGTGGATTGACTCAGCCCAGCTACACAAACACACTGCAACAAGCAGCTTTGCACATTAATTATGTCTGTAATTATTTCTCTGGGCATGTACCTACCCAGGAGCAAGAGAGCTGGATCATAGGTTGTGCATTTGCTTAATTTGATCCTGTCTTACCAAATTACTCTCCTAAAAGTCTACCCCCCGCCACTAATAACTCTAGTGGCAACTTATCTTGTTCTCTACATTTTATTAACGTGCTTAGTATAAAGTGAGATAATATGATTCTTTTAATTTACATTTCCCCACCGTGACTTTCAGCATCTCTTTTAATGTTTCCTTCAGATAACTCCTGGAAAATAACTCCAGTTATTTTCTTAGCTGATTTTTCAACCAGAGTTCTTTCTTTTCTTTTGCTGATTTGCTGAAGTCTCTTATTTAATCTAGATTATCAGTCCTTTGTTGGCTTCAGGTACTGAATGTAACTTCTCCCAGTCTATTAATTTTGTTCATTGTATTTGTTGACTAAGAATCCTTTCTTTTGGAAAAACCAAATCCATCAATTCTTTTTTGCTTTTTGGTTTGTAACATTGACCTTTCTTACCCTTATCCTATTAATATTGTCTTCTATTAAAATTTTTAATAGATTTACTTTTTTAAGGTTTATTGTAAAACCTGATATTACATCTGTCTATGTAGCATCAGGTAAAGTACAGTGTTTTTTTTTTCCCCTTTGTGTCCTTAGTAAGCCTGCTCTTTCTCACTAATTTATAGCTCTTCTTCTGAATATATTAAGTTCTTGAGGGGATGTTTCTGAGGACTCCTTTCTGCCCCATTGATCTGTTTTGCTTGTCCCTGAACCATTAACAGACATTTTCTATTACCAGGACTTCCTAGAGTGCTTTGTCTAGCAGGGCAAGTCTTTCTTTTCCAAATTTGTGCTACTCATGGTCCTTTATTCCTCCATATAAATTTCAGAGTAAGTTATCAAATCCCTGGGGGGGGGCGGGAAAAATAGCTTAAATTTTGTTTAGAGTTGCAATGAAATTACTGATTTGGGGGATAGAATTGACCTTTTGAATATTTATAAGAACATAGAATATCTGTTTGTGTATTATATTCTTTTCTCTTTTTCTCAGAGTTTCAAAATTTTCTCTTATAGACGCTTTGTGAATTATGTTGATACCTAAGCCTTTGACTGTGTGGATCAAACTAAACTGTGGAAAATTCTGAAAGAGATGGGAATACCAGACCACCTGACCTGCCTCTTGAGAAACCTATATGCAGGTCAGGAAGCAACAGTTAGAACTAAACATGGAACAATAGACTGGTTCCAAATATGAAAAGGATTATGTCAAGGCTGCATATTGTCTCACTGTTTATTTAATTTATATGCAGAGTACATCATGAGAAATGCTGGACTGGAGGAAGCACAAGCTGGAATCAAGATTGCCGGGAGAAATATCAATAACCTTGATACTGATATGCAGATGACACCACCCCTATGGCAGAAAGTGAATAGGAACTAGCTTCTTGATGAAAGTGAAAGAGGAGAGTGAAAAAGTTGGCTTAAAGCTCAGTTCAGTTCAGTCGCTCGGTCGTGTCCAGCCGTCTCATCCTCTGTCGTCCCCTTCTCCTCCTGCCCCCAA
>SJYC01123915.1:0-27709 GCA_006408675.1 Madoqua kirkii | reverse complement strand
AAAACTCTGTATTCTCTGGTTCAGAGCACAGAATGAGACAAAGAGAGAGGTGTGAGAACACAGGTAGAGTGACTATGTTCTAGTCTGATATGTTACTTATGAGTTTCTTGGTGGTAGAATTATAGACAGCCTTTGTTTTTTTCTTGGACAACAGTTTCTGTTTGTCTGTTTCTTAATGTTCTTGAAATCCATGCCAACGACTTCACATGGCACCCACTGCCCCAGGGTGGTAAGAGCACTGGTATGGACAAGGACTACATTTGCCACTATAGGTTGTGTGGATGACTCATCCACCTTTCCTGGCATGCCATCCTGCTCTGTAAAATGAGAAGATTTAAGCTCCTCACCCAGCTTGAACATTTTTTGTCTATTATTTGTAAGCACCATCTGCTGCTGGTGTGGTTACCTGAAAACCCTGGCACTGTGGCGGTCACTGCAGGAAACCTCACAAATCTGGCCTACAGCATCCCACCCACAGGCAGTGGGGGCAGGAAGGAGGTCTTCCTCTCTGCGTTATCAATAGACAATATGACTTTTTGCTTTCTATCATTTAGTGATAAACATGTTTCTTTCTCCAATCATGGTCTTTGTTCTCCAGGCTGCAAAACCATTTCCAGGGAATGCAGACATGAGTGGTGCCAACTGGAATATGGAAATAGACAGGCATCGGTACCTTTGACTGTACTGGGACTTCATGTCCCCTGAAGGACAAACCTATACTCTTTGTTTTATTATGAAAATGTTTTCTTTTTAAATAAGCTCAGGAAGGAGGTCTTCCTCTCTGCGTTATCAATAGACAATATGACTTTTTGCTTTCTATCATTTAGTGATAAACATGTTTCTTTCTCCAATCATGGTCTTTGTTCTCCAGGCTGCAAAACCATTTCCAGGGAATGCAGACATGAGTGGTGCCAACTGGAATATGGAAATAGACAGGCATCGGTACCTTTGACTGTACTGGGACTTCATGTCCCCTGAAGGACAAACCTATACTCTTTGTTTTATTATGAAAATGTTTTCTTTTTAAATAAGCAATGGGAAATGCCAGAATCATCTGCAGCCGCCTGCTGACCCTTGGGACTGGAGAGGGTGTATTTGTAAGATTCCATTTTTTGTTTACTCAGTTATGCCAGGAATATCCTCACCTTGGGGTGCAAGAATTGCCCCAGAGGACCAGCTCTGCCTTCGTGGTCAAGCAAGATGAAGCAATGCTTTCTTTGGCAAATTTCTACAAATTTCTAGGCCTTATATGTTGCCATCAGGCCATTTCTCCATGCTTCACAAAGCAAAAACATCAAGAAAATGGCATTTCTACATGTGTATTATTTAATTTATATACATTATGTATGAAAGTGTTGGTCACTCAGTCGTGTCTGACTCATTGCAACCCCATGGACTGTAGCCTTCTTCTGTCTATGGAATTCTCCAGGCAAGAGTACTGAAGTGGGTTGCCATTCCCTTCTCTAAGGATCTTCCCTACCTGGGGATTGAACCTGGATCTCCTGCACTGCAACAGATTCTTTACTGTCTGAGCCACCAGGGATGCTTGAAGCAAGTATGAATTTGCTCCATGGCATTTGGGTGCAAGAAATGTCACAGTACTGAAATTAGCTCTGAACACTCCCTCACCAAGGGAATGAGATGTCCAGTATTAAATATTATTGGGATAGTTTTCCCCTCACCTGGATGAAGTGGGAGTCCCTGGGAATGGCACAGTCCAGTGGTATCTGAGAAAGGCCTGCAATCTAAGAATGCTGTGGTTCCCCTACAGAAGAGCCAGCCCAGGTGGCTTGTTGGAGAGACCCTGCTGCCTGGAGACTCCCATGTTCCCTGTCCAGGAGCCCATCCCACTTCTCCCCTGACACTGCTCAGATGCTGCTGAAGAGATGACAGCCCAGGAGGCCTTACTGGCACTCCATCCCTGGGCTGTCAGGAACTCTGCTTCGGAGACATCCTGTGTGATTGGTCGCATGTGAGAACTGCCGTTGCTGCAGAAACCACCCCACTGTTTGATTTCTGTGATTTTTGCCCCCAAATTCACCTTTGACTCTCTGATTCACCTTCAAGACTGGTCACCGCTCATAGAGTGATCAAAATCACCCCCAAGTAAAAGAAATGCAAGAAGACAAAATGTCTGAAGGGGCTTACAAATAGTTGAGAAAAGAAGGGAAGCAAAAGGCAAAGGAGAAAAGGAAAAATATATTCATCTGAATGCAGAGTTCCAAAGAATAGCCAGGAGAGATAAGAAAGCCTTCTTAAGTGAGCAATGCAAAGAAATAGAGGAAAACAATAGAATGGGAAAGACTAGAGATCTCTTCAAGAAAATAAGAGATACCAAGAGAACTTTTCATATGAAGATGGGCACAATAAAGGGCAGAAACAGTAAGGACCTAACAGAAGCAGAAGATATTAACCAGAGGTGGAAAAAATACATAGAAGAACTATACAAAAAAAGGTCTTAATGACCCAGATAAACCAGTGGTTTAATAACACCTAGAGCCAGACATCCTGGAGTGTGAAGTCAAGTGCGACTTAGGAAGCATTACTATGAACAAAGCTAGTGGAGGTGATGGAATTCTAGGTAAGCTATTTCAAATCTTAAAAGATGATGCTATTTAAGTGCTTCTCTCAATATGCCAGTAAGTTTAGAAAACTCAGCAGTGGCCACAGGACTAGAAAAGGTTAGTTTCCATTCTAATCCCAAAGGAGGGCAATGCCAAAGAATGTTAAAACTACTGCACAACTGTGCTCATTTCATATGCTAGCAAGGTAATACTCAAAATCCTTCAAGCTAGGGTTCAGCAGTGTGTGAACTGAGAACTTTCAGGTGTACAAGCTGGATTTAGAAAAGGCAGAGGAATCAGAGATAAAATTGCCATCATCCAGTGGGTCACAGAAGAGAAAAACATCTACTTCTGCTTCATTGACTACACTAAAGCCTTTGACTGTGTGGATCACAACAAACTGTTGAAAATTCTTCATGAGATGGGAATACCAGACAACTTTACCTGCCTCCTGAGAAACCTGTATGCAGGTCAAGAAGCAGCAGTTAGAATCGGACATAGAACAATGAACTGGATCAAAATCGGGAAAGGAGTATATCAAGGTTGTATATTGTCACCCTGCTTGTCTAACTTTTATGAAGAGCACATTGTGTGAAATGCCAGGCTGGATGAAGCACAAGCTGGAATCAAGATTGCTGGGAGAAATATCAATAACCTCAGATATGCAGATGATACCACCCTAATGGCAGAAAGTGAAGAGGAACTAAAGAGCCTCTTAATGAAGGTGAGAGAGGAGAGTGAAAAATCTAGCTTAAAACTCAACATTCAAAAAACTAAGATCATGGCATGTGGTCCTGCCATTTCATGGCAAATAGACGGGGAAACCATGGAAACAGTGACACTATTTTCTTGGGCTCCCAAATCACTGCGGACAGTGACTGCAGCCACAGAATTAAAAGATACTTGCTCCTTAGAAGAAAAGCTTTGACAAACCTAGATGGCATATTAACAACAGGAGACATTACTCTTCCAACAAAGGTCCATTTAGTCAAAGCTATGACTAGTAGTCATGTATGGATGTGAGAGTTGGACCATAAAGAAAGCTGAGTGCTGAAGAGTTGATGCTTTTGAATTGTGATATTGGAGAAGATTCTTGAGAGTCCCTTGGACAGTATGGAGATTAAACCAGTCAATCCTAAAGGAAATCAGTCCTAAATATTCATGGGAAGGACTGATGCTAAAGCTGAAGCTCCAATACTTTGGCTACCTGATGTGAACAGCTGATTCATTGGAAAGACCCTGATGCTGGGAAAGTTTCAGGGCAGGAGGAGAATGGGGAAATAGTGGATGAGATGGTTGGATGGCATCATCAACTCCATGGATATAAGTTTGAACAAACTCTGAGAGATAGTGAAGGACAGGGAAACCTGGCGTGCTGCAGTCCATGGAGTCACAAAGATTTGCACATGACTGACCCACTGAACAACAAGAAAGGGTTTTGTGGTAGTTGTGATAATATTTAATAGCTCATGAAATCATCTTTGTAGCCCTTGCCTCTTTTTTCTGGAGTAAATAAACACACACTACAGGCTTTATCCTTGCCTTGAGTAAGGGGCTGTGAGACTTTTCAGATATGTCATTCTTGGTTACATAAAATCAAAATACAATGCTTTTAAAAATATTTGGCAAATTTCAATTATCTGGAGGATAGTTTGTTACTGATAAGGGGAGCCTTTGGGTAATTAATACAAAAGCAGTTGAATATCACCAGAAGTTTGGTACTTTTCTATCATATGCCATTTCATTTATTCTTGTCAAAAACAGAGCCTCCACTTTGCCCCCACAAATTATAGCAGAAGTGATTTGCCGAAGTTGAGCTTTGGTATAGAGGGATGCTGTGTCTGAGTATCATCACCAGTCTCTCAGCATTATTTTTTTTTGAGTGATTTTTAAAACTATATAAATGGATACAAAAAAGAATGAAGCCCAATAGCAAATAGAAGGGTGATAAAAGTAAAAAACCCAGGCACCTGGACACGAAACCAAAAGGTCTCTAAGACACTTTTGGAGGGAAGCAAGCAGCTCCACTTTTATGTAGCTCACTTGGTTCTGAATTACTAAATTAGGGCAGAAAAGTGCTACTAATTAATGAAACTTATAAAAAATTAGGAAGTGAGATTATTATTGTTTTGTACTATTTAAGGAAAGAAGAGCATAAAAAACAAGAGCATAAATTTTGACATTGAGATCATTTTTTAAAGGATTATTAAAATCAGGACATTTTACCATTTAAGCTTGTCAATAAGTGTAGCCATTTCCTTTCTACATCATGTAAATATCCCAAATACCATCTAACACATGAAAATTACATATTTATAAATTATATGAGAGAACTACTTTATGAAGAGGAAGATAAAAATTTTTGTCCAACTATATTTTACTCCATGAATATAAAGACTAATATATTGGTGACTGAACAGCAACAGAGACAAATGAAAATGGAAACACATGGTCCAAAACTTACGAGATGCAGCAGAAGCAGTTCTAAGAGGGAAGTTTATATCAACACAATCTTCCCTCAGGAAACAAGAAAAATCTCAAATAAACAACATAAGCTTTTAAACTAGCCATGATGCTTTTGAAGTGTGGTGTTGGAGAAGACTCTTGAGAGTCCCTTGGACTGCAAGGAGATCCAACCAGTCCATCCTGAAGGAGATCAGCCCTGGGATTTCTTTGGAAGGAATGATGCTGAAGCTGAAACTCCAGTACTTTGGCCACCTCATGAAAAGAGTCGACTCATTGGAAAAGACTCTGATGCTGGGAGGGATTGGGGGCAAGAGAAGAAGGGGACGACCGAGGATGAGACGGCTGGATGGCAGCACTGACTTGATGGGCATGAGTCTGAGTGAACTCCGGTAGTTGGTGATGGACAGGGAGGCCTGGTATGCTGGGATTCATGGGGTTGCAAAGAGTCGGACACGACTGACAAACTGAACTGAACTGAACTGAATCTTTTGATGTTCCAACTACCTGGTCTTTTGCAAAAACTCCTATATAGCCAAACAAGGTCAGTCCCTCCATTTACACCATATTTGGGTACATGGGACTCAAAATTTCTTGCTTAAATGCTCCAGGCTCTTCCAGAGCTGCAGGAGCTTCATCCTCCATCTCTCTTGCCTATGGTGAGCTCATCTACATCTTAAGTGTAGCCAAAGCAGAGGGCTTTTGGATAGGATTTAGACTTGCAGGAAGAGGTATGCTTCAGTGCCTGCTGGGTGGGGTTGGCAGTGGCAAGAGAAGGGGGAGTGTGGGCCAACTGTCTCCATGTTTATACTTTCAAAGTTAGTGGCAGGTGTGGGTCCAGGGTCCCTTTGGGAAAGGAAAAATACTATTCCTTCCTTCCTATTGAGTCACTCCTTTCCACCCTTTCTCTTCCTCTAGGGTGGATTAAAAGACTTCTTGCAGAAAAACACATCAACCAACATATGAACAAAAAACAAGACCTCAGATTATACCTACATTGCAAATGAGTGCAACCCACCCACCTAGACGTTGAACATTTAGTGGACTACCCACCAACATGCCTTTGAAGGGTCACCCTTAAGAGGTTTGGGGAAGGGTTAGCCTCTGAAGGGGATAAACAGGGGCTGATACCGGCCTAAGGCTGGTAGGGAGAGAGGACATCTCAGAGGGGAAGACCATTGGAAGTCAGCCTTGTTGGCTTCTTGGTGCTGGCATTTGGAAGGCTCTCTCTCTAGGATAAGGGTCTACCACCTATTATTCTCTGTACAACCTCATCTTCAAAAGTAAACTGACTTGGAAACCAAATGTGATAAATAAATGCTGTGGAGCTATTCTGGCTGAAACAAGGTTGGAGAGCAGGGTGGCTGTCCTGCTTGGTGACCCTCCCACCTGTTCCTGAGGAACAAGTTGGAAACTTCCAGATCTAGAAAAATAAGCTTGATGCAAGAAGCACAGATCAGGCTGCACCAAGCTGTTCTAGGCCCCGAGAGCAGGAGCTCAGGGACAAACTGGGGGCGAAGCAGACCAGCACTAGACCCAGGACAGCCTCCCACCTTCCTCAGGGCCAGAACACATAGGCAACTTCCCCATGTTACCATCATCTGCCTTTAAATAAGACAATGTAAGAAGGTCTCTGATGTGCAAAGAACTAGTGAAAGAGAAGATGTGGATACTTGTGGCCTGGGTATTCTATCTTGTCTTCACTGATCATTTTTTCAGACTCCTGTGCTGGTTACGAAACCAACCTGTCTCAGCTTACACCCACCCATTTATACTTTACTCTGTGGCACTGGGGCTACGACTCTGCAAACTACAATTCTCTGTGGCCAACTAACTCCAGGTTAGGCTCTGTCAGCAAGGCTAGAGGAAGGAGCAGGGACTCTCTCCTTCCTCACTGAGCATAACTCCAGCAATGACAGCTCTTTCAAATAGCAGTGTCTTCCTGTTTTTTCTACACTCCCAGCACCAGCCTCAGAGATACAAGGCAGTTACCTCTCATTGGACGTCTGGGTTCCAGCTCTGCTGGGTCCCTCTGCCAAGCTTCTGATCAATTAGGACCCCAGTGTCTTTCTTTTACTCTCCAGTCCCAGCTGCCTGCTGCAGTTACTGCCTCTGTGTTTATCTTGACATTCCTCGTTTGCCTTTTCAGCCTCCAGTACCTGCCTGGGTTAAATTCTTTCTGTCAGAATGACCGGTGTGGTTTCTGTTTTCCTATTGAGACCTGATTGGTAGACACCCCTGAGAAGCATCACTTGGGGAACAGATGAGGGTGTAGCCTTGCCTGGCTGGGCTGCTTTGAGAAGCCCAACTGCAGAAACTGCCAGCAGCCCCAGTTAGTCAACCTTTCTGGTAAAGAAACTGTCTTGTCACAGGAAAACCCCCTAATCTAATGCAACATTTATAAACAAACTCACTCCAGGAGGGAAGGTTTAATTTAAGAAAGCAAGTAGGATCCCTAAGTCTTTTCATTTCAATCAAAACTGCCAGAGTCAGTTAGCTTCGAAGCTAGTCAGGTGGCCCCAAATCTGCCATCTGCCCAGCAGCTGTCCTGTCACCAAGGAAACCACAAGTCAGGGTGGGAAGCAATGAACAAGGACCCCAGGAACCAGCCAGAAACTCGATCACCTGGCAAGTTTGTCATGATCAACTAGGCCAACGTGCAGTCTCTCTTGTAAGAATAATTCCCTGAAATTCTCCTGCCTCAATCCACCTGACTTCTGTTTCCCAAATTGGGAAATGCCCACCTCTGAGAAAGATGTGCATGAGATAACAAAGGCAGTCACTTGATTCCTCAATAACAGATGATGCAGACAGACTGCTGCATTGCCAACAGGGCTGGTGTCTCTGGGATTCCCTCTCTACTTTCCCAGGCCCCAGTGACTTCCCTCCCTGAGTGGTGGCTGTCAAGTCTCCCCATGCTCCTCATACAGCAGCACCAGAAAAGCAGCTCTGTAAAGCCTCTTTCCTCTGTCTGAATGGATGTTTGATGTCACCACCCTGCAAATAATTAAATAAGCTTCTATCTTATTAATGACTGGTAACTTCAAATGTGACAAGAGGATTCACTCATTTAATTGCTCATTCCAGAAATATTCCCTGAGCACCTCCTGTGTACCAAGCACTAGGCTAGGCATTAATAATAATGATTAATCATGTGCTAGTGCTGGATGGAACCAACAGGCACTTAAATAGGACAGTCAGGGAAGGCAGTTCTGAGAAGGGGACATCTCAGCTGTATTCCAGACATCTACTGCTATGCAACAAACCACCCCAAAACCTAGTGGCTTAAAACAATGGTAGCAGTTGTTTTGCTTATAAATCTGTCATTTAGGTGGGGGTTGGTAAAGCATGTCTCTGCTCCACCTAGCATCAACTGGAGCAGCTTGGAGGATGAGAACTGGACTTATCTGAAGTCTTCCTTATTTACATGTCTAGTGATTGATGTTGGCTCTTGCCTGGGACCGGAACTGGGGCAGTCAGCAGAAATACCTTCCTGTAGTCTCTCCACGAGGCTGCTTGAATGATGGCTGGATTCCAAGGACAAGCCTCCCAAGAGGGAGAATAAAGTTGGAAGCTTTATCACCTTTTTCAAGCTAGTTGTAGCAAGTTATACAGAGTTACTTCTGCAGCATTTTACTCATTGGAAGCAAGAGGAGGGAAAGTGGGATTCTACTTTTTAAGAGATTAAAGTCTAATAATTTGTAGATGTGTTTAAAACCATCACCTAAAGAAGAAATCAGGAGAGCATTCCTGGAAGAGTCTTAGTATGTGAAGGCCCTGAGGTTGGGAAAACCTTGGTGTGTTCATTGAACACACCAAGGCAATGAAAGAATAGCAATGCTGGATCATGATGAGCAAGAGGGCGTATATGAGATGAGATCAGAGGTGACCAAGCCATATGAAGCAGTTATACGAGTTTGAAATTTATTCTGGGTACAAGAGAGCCATTGAATGATTTAAGATTCAAATTCACACCTTGGAATAATCCTCCAGTTGCTAAGCAGAGCATAGATTGAGCCAATGTTAGAATAGGGAAAACCAGTTAGGACACTATTGGAACGGTCCAGAGGAGAGATGATGATGACTTGGGTAAGAAAGTTGGCACTGGAGATGAAAAGAAGTAGAGGCATTTGAAAAAAGATGAGCAAAATAGAAAGAATTTATTAACAGAGTGGACGTGAGGCTGAAGGAAAAGAAGGTAGGTAAGAAAAAGGATTCTTGGGTTTAAGGCTCTGGCATCTGTATGGGTAGCAGAACCATTTGCTTGGAATGCTAGGAGAGGGGGACTCACTGATATGTGTGAAAGGTAAAATCTAGAGTCTATTTTTAAGCATTTCAAGTTCGAGATGTTTGAGAAATAGACTAGTGGCAAGGAACAATGATAGCTGGATACACAAGCCTGAAACATAGTGGAGAGTGTGGGGCTGGAAATATAAATTTGGGGATCTTTATAGATAGTATTTAAAGCCATGGGCCTGGATGAGCTCATTTAGGAACCTAGAGTGAGAAAAATAATATGAAGTTTTAGCCCTGGGAAAAGTAACCTACAAAGGAGACTGAGAAAGAGTGACTAGAAAGAGGAGCTGGGAAACTAGGGTATTGAATGTCACAGAAACCAAGAGAGAGGAGGCTTAGAAAAAGGGGATTCAGAAATAAAGAACTGATCTAAACGACTTTAAAGCTCTCTCATATCTGGATGTCTATGATTTTATGAACATCTCAAATCCCTTCTAAATTGGAATTCTGTGACTCAATTGTATCTTTGGAAAAATAAACTTCCGATGAATCGTTGGGTATCTCCAAAGACTATAAAAAATTAATTCTTGGCAATTTGGAATTTTGTATCTTGTCCTTAAAGTGAACACAGGTCACATCAAGTCTAGAATGAAAATAAGGATCCTTGGAGAGAAGCTTAGGCAACAGTACAAATGGAAAAAATATAAGTGGGGTTATCTGATCTCTTTCCAGTGGGGCTCATTTAGTCACAGTAGACCCAGAGGCTGGGCACAGATGACAGCCCTGGTCTTTATACAGGGACATGTGTGAGCCCTATCCTTGTTTTTTGCCCCTGGGGGCACCCTCCCAACCTTTACTCCACATGTAGGGTTGACCTGTTGCCTTGAGGAACCACAAGACTTGTGCCCACAGGGTCCTCTGAAGCTGGGCCCTGGTCTGGGAGGGCAGCCTGACAGCTGGATTGCTCCTACTGGCTGATGTGATTTTGTGTGAGGCTGGGCACCAGAATGGCACTGACACACTGATTTAGGGTGACTCTCACATCAGACACTGGGCACTGGGCTGCTGATGATCCAGTGCCAACATTTTGACCTGAGCTGCATATGTATGCACGCCTCAGCTCTTGCCCATCTGTGTTCCAACCAGAGAGTCATCTCTGATTTATACTCAAAGGTATGCGACAATGGCAGGCATCCTTTACCCTGCATACCCCCTTGCCACTGGGAGCTTTCACCCCACACCCTCCTCAGGCCTCACATCACACACAAGTCCTCCACGGTGACTGTGCATAACTCCTCTGAGGGCTTTTAAGACTACTACTTTGCAATGACAGCAAGCTCTTCCAACTAATGTCCTCTCTTGCCTCCAGATGATATGGTGATAGTATACTTTCCCAGGTCAGTCTTCAACTATGCCTAAGGAATGGACATTTCTTGTGTTACTGGGACTGTTTTTCTTGCTCCATTCATGTCTCCTTACCTCTCTTCCCTTTTGACGGTTGTGTGTTTGGAAGCAGGACTGCAGACAACACTAAAATGATCATAGTCTAAAAATGCAGTGATTATACCTGAAGAATTCAAGAGAAAAGGTGATTTGAAGATGTGTTGTTATACATCAATACTATAAAATTCCAAATAGAAAATTTAATGTAATCAGAAATTGGATTATCATTCATACTTTCATGTATGTAAGGCTTGGGGAGGCTTGCATTTTTTGGTCATCATGAATGAAGCACAGAGACACTCTCTGAGAGAGTATTCATAGGTGCCACAATCTATATTGCAACGTCATGAGTAATGATGCAACCAGCATTTAATAAACGGTATTAGAGGACTGCAGAGGCACAAATAGTGGACAAAAACCCCAAACTCAAAGCCATATTGTTTCAATACAAACAGGTTTCAGAGGGCTCTGACATTTTGAGCAATTATTTTTCCTATTGTGTTGCTGCCTTTTTCTCATTGTGAGAGTTATAATATTAGCCTAGACAGCATAAATAGATGTCTCCTTGCACCTCAACAGGAATAATTGGTGCCTGGACTCTATGAAGAGTCTTCATGTGCATTGTTAATACAACAAACAAATCCTCTATTGATGATCCTAAATCTTCACTGATTTAGAATACTAGCACTTCACAAGGGTCCATAACTTTTGAAAGACATTTTAAGATCAAACTGTTTAGATAGACAAAAGCCCTGAAAAAAATATCTTTCTGAGTTCCTGTACACCACAGGTGGCCCTGGTCATTGATGATCTTGAAAATGCAACCTCAGTGGATGGTGGTATTAAATACTTCACTGGAGTAAGTGCAAGAGGGAGCGAAAAATGAGAAATTGGAGATAATGAATACAGGTAAGTTTGCAAAGGTGGTTTTTTTTTTTGTTGTTTTTTTTCTTTTTTTAGTAAGAGCAAAGAAATGAGCCAGAAGTTGGAGGAGGTGTGGGAGTCAAGAGCAAATTTTTTAGTAAAACTGTATGCTAAAAGGAGGGCTTTCCAGGTTGTGCTAGCAGTAAAGAATCTGCCTGCCTGCCTGCCAATGCAGGAGACATGAGACATGGGTTTGATCCCTGGGTTGGGAAGATCCCCTGGAGGAGGACACGGCAACCCACTCCAGTATTCTTGCCTGGAGAAACTCCATGGACAGAGGAGTCTGGTGGGCTACAGTTCATAGGGTCGCAAAGAGTTGAACATGATTGAAGTGACTTAGCACACACTTACTAACAGGATAGGTTCAGCAGAAGGAAGAAAAGTAGATGTTGTAGGAGAGAGAAAGGAAGAGAGAGAAGAGATGCCACAGTGACTTCCTTGGGAAAGCAAGAAGGGTTGGAAATCTGATGGACAAAGGTGGAGGAAATGGCCTTGGAGAGAAGCACTGACATTTCAGCCCAGTAGAAGCTGGGACGGCAGAGTACCTGGCTGTAGGTACTGTTTGGTGGGTAGGTGTGGTGATGAGAGTGGGCAGAAGCTCCAACCTCAGTGCTTCCATTTTCTCTGCGAAATAGCAACCGAGGTCATCAGCAGAGAGAGCCAAGGGATTGAGAAGAGGTGATATGTTTGAGAAGTAAAGAGAAGGTGTCAAATACTCATCTGGTGAGTAGGCAAGTGAGCAGAATGTGGTGGGATTGCTGGCTGCTCTGATTTTCACTTGAGACTGACCATAAGACTTGTAAGACCAGTCAGTTTGGTTTTTGTTGTTGATGTTTTTGTTGTTCTCTCTATCTGCACACAGCTGCATCAGTGTCAGCGCAGAATAGACGTAAGACTCGATTTAACTCGGGTTGGTGTGTCATATACAGATGTGAGAACTGGATCATAAAGAAGACTGAGTGCCCAAGAATTGATGCTTTTAAACTGTGGTGTTGGAGAAGACTCTTGAGAGTCCCTTGGACTGCAAGGAGATCCAACCAGTCCATTCTGAAGGAAATCAGTCCTGAATATTCATTGGAGGCACTGATGCTGAAAATGAAGCTCCAGTACTTTGGCCACCTGATGCAAAGAAGTGACTCATAGGAAGAGACCCTGCTGCTTGAAAAGACTGAAGGCAGGAGAAGGGGAGGACAGAGGATCAGATGGTTGGATGGCATCACCGACTCAATGGACATGAGTTTGAGCAAGCTCTGGGAGTTGGTAATCGACAGAGAGGCCTGGCATGCTGCAGTACATGGGGTCACCAAGAGTCGGACATTATGGAGTGACTGAACTGGTGTGCCATTATCAACGGATTGCTTCTTAGTACCAGATCCACCTTCATTGCTTGCTGGCGAGATCGGAAGGTTTCTCTTCAGCCACATGATTATGATTTTATGCTGTATCAGTAGCATGCATTGGAGGACAAAAGGGGATATTTCTTGTTCCCAGTGTGCTTTTTTTGAGAACAGGTTTTTGTAGTGCAGAGTAGACAGCAGTGTGCAGCACCTCTCCTTAGGCATGTTTCCAAAGCACCCTAGAAGGTGAATTACCCATGAATCCAGCCACGGGGCCACTTAAGTGACTTTGCGGCTCAGGGAGTCATGGCTGCATCCTCCGCAACAAGACCTTGATCACAGCTCTGGTGGGATGGGGTGCTCTTTCGTGTTCATTTCATCCTTGGGTTTTCTCAGTTTGGGAGCATACATGTAATTAATTCCTCTGTTCTTTACAATTCTCTTTGCACCTTAATAGTCAATCCCCTATTATAATTACAAATTTTTAACTTTACTGTTCAAATTCTGTGTGATTTTTTTCTCCTAATTGGACTCTGTTACAGATGAGGTTTTATCACAGAAAGTGGGAAGAATTGTTAAAATATTGTCCGTCACTTTTCCCTCCCACATTTTTATTGCTTCTATTTTAGTCTCCTCCAGTAGCATATAAATTTGTTCAAGTTTCTCCTATATGTTTCTATTACTGCTGTATTTACTTTTACAATCAAGTTTCTCAGAGGGAGCAAGATGGCGCGTGAGAGTCATCAGGCACAGTAAGAGAGAGCCCCAGACCCCAGAAGATGTGAGTTGTGCTTAAGACTCGACAGGTGCCTGGAAGAACTCGCTGCAGTGCTCGGCCGCGTGAGGGGCGGAGTCACACGCCCGTAGAGGGCGTGGCTTCCAGCGCGCGCGGAAAGGGGCCGGCGCCGCCTGCGCGCACACAGTAGGCGGCCGCGCGCAGGACGCTCAGGGCCGGGATGGCGGCGGTGGCGCCTGGAAGCGGGGCTTCCCGGGAGGAGGAGGGCACCGGTGGGGACGCAGCCACTCCGCAGCCCCCAGCCCCGACGAGTGCGCCCGGAGCTCGTCTCTCGAGGCTGCCTCTGGCGCGAGTGAAGGCCTTGGTGAAGGCGGACCCCGACGTGACTCTCGCGGGACAGGAAGCCATCTTCATTCTGGCACGCGCCGCGGTGCGGCTTGGGCACAATGGGGCGAGGATGAGGGGAGGGTGCACGGTGCGTGGCGACGGGCGGGGCTCGGGGCTCTTCCGAAGGGCGGGGCTTAGCGATCCTTTGGTCCCGGTTTGGGGAGCATCGGGAGCGTAGGGCGGGGTGTTCTGAGGCCCAGGAAGTGAGAAAAGTGCTGGGGCGGATTCTGAGATGGTGAGTATAGGAAGGGAAGACAGAAATAGGATCCCATGTAGATACAGTAGTTTTACTGGTTTGCTAACACACACCTACCTCTTTAAGAGGACCTGGACGCGCGACTTTATAACTTGCATCTCTAGTCTAACAGAACTTGCGGGAGTCTCAAGTGAGTGAGTGGGGTGGATCTACAAGTGAGGGAGGGGGGAAGGGGAGTAGACCTTCAAGTCCAGGAAAACCTTCAGCTTCCCTGAGAACCTCCTTTCACCCCCGCCCCCACCCCCACCAAAGAAGCACGCACACGGATTGTACTGGAACTCATGGATACAGTTCTCTGTTTTGTTTTGTTTTGTTTGTTTTCAGATTTTCGTTTGTTTATTATAACTTTTTCAGTTTTTTTCCTGCTTATTTTCTTCACAGGAACTGTTTGTGGAAACCATTGCAAAAGATGCCTACTGTTGTGCTCAGCAAGGGAAGCGGAAAACTCTGCAGAGGAGAGATTTGGGTAGCGTGTCACTGTGGTATCTTGGATCTGGAGGCAGACAGGGGAGGCCTGGGCTGGGCCCGGCGAGGTTTCCCTTATGCCAGTCGAGATGGCATCATTATAGGATGAGAGGTGCCCCAAGTCTCATCCTATGATGTTTTCTGTTGGGCTGCCATAGTGCCAGAAATGCTTTTCTGATCTGTATGCTTTGGGTGACTGGAGAGGTGCTGGGACAGAACCAAAGGAGTCTAGGCATTGCCAAAGCGGACTAGATCCCTTTATACCTTCAGCCATGTTGTACCAGGCATGACTTTTTTTTCTCGTAGAAGTTCGATTTTTTACTCCGCCTTGTAGCTAGTAACATTAGAACATGTGTAAACTCATATACCATAATCTCACTTGCCCTGCTACATAGTCAAACTCTTCTCTGATAACTTTCAGAGCAAAGAGGTTTCCCTCCATGAGCAGTATTTACCCAGGCTTTTCTTATTTTCTTACTCAAAAGAAGTTCTCAGGAAGTTCTAGTTCCCTGACTGGGGATCAAATCCTTGCCCCTTGCATTGGGGCCCAGAGTCTTAATTAGCCACTGGATGGCCAGGGAAGTCCCTTTTCTTACTCTTGTAGAGAGATAGCTGATGTGTAGGATTTGATAGTGGAGTAGATTCATATTTCAGGATAGCAAGGGGCAAATTTTATGAGTTCCCTCACTGCATAGAGCCTCATGCCGGTCACTGTGTGGGTTTTGTAAGAGATTGATGCCCAAATGACTGAAGTTAGTCAGATGTCCCTCTACTCTGTGTTTCAGATAATGCAATAGAAGCTGTGGATGAATTTGCTTTCCTGGAAGGTGAGTTCTCTATCAGTAGGTAATCATTTCCATCTGTCTTTCCTGTGCTCACGATCTGACTTCAAAACCTTATAAAACGAATGGTCTGGTTCTTCTTTCTTCCTGCAGAAATAATTTTTCTCCCTGTTTCCTATTTAAGATAGGAAAAACAAATTCTAATTCAAATGCCCTAGAATAATTAGACCTTCCTCCTGAAAACTGCTTAACCATAGAAAATGGGAGGGACTGTGAAGAACCCAGTGGAGTTAGGTAGATTCAGAAGTTGATTCTTACTTTGATTGCCCTTCTTAGATATAAGTCTTACCCCTCAT
Source organism: Madoqua kirkii (assembly GCA_006408675.1). Classification (NCBI taxonomy): domain Eukaryota; kingdom Metazoa; phylum Chordata; class Mammalia; order Artiodactyla; family Bovidae; genus Madoqua; species Madoqua kirkii. The sequence goes on along the minus strand of SJYC01123915.1, from coordinate 11,760 downwards.
CATAATGCTGGAGATCAGAAGTGATTGCCAACATTTAAAGGCTTGTTTCTTGTTCTTGTATCTTCTTCAGCAATCTGTGTAATTATTTTGTTGCTGTGAGATACTGTTCTGGCTTGTGTTATTTTTTCCTTAGGAATTTCAGGTTAACTCCTGTTTTCTGACTAAATCTCATAGAAATAGAAAATATTTGAAATTCCTTATTTTAGCTAACTTTTCTTAGCCCTCTCACTCCTACTTAATTCCTAAATTTGATCAGCTTACTATTTCCTGCATGTATTCTGATTGAAGAGCTTTGTGAAAGCTGTGTACCTTCAGTTCATTCTCACCTTTACCTTACCAGGATGTTCTCTCTACCTCCCTGAAGCCTTATCACTTTCAGAAATCTTTTTTTAAATTCAGTTTTTTTTTTTTTTTTACACTCTTTGTTCTGCAACTGTAGTCAGCCTAGTCTCTGGCCCTTTTGGTTGCTGTCATTACTCAATCACCAAGTCATGTCTACCTCTTTGCAACCCCAAAGATTGACTGGTCTGATCTCCTTGCCGTCCAAGGGACTCTCAGGGGTCTTCTCCAGCACCACAATTTGAAGGCAACAATTCATCGGTACTCAGCCTTCTTTATGGCCCAACTCTCTCATCTGTACATGACTACTGCAAAAACTGTAGCTTTGAATGTATGAATATATTATTTTAAATGTCTTTTAAGATACATTCCTATGGCTAGCTTTAAGCCTGGATTATTGAGTATTCTCTTAATTTGTAGATCTTTTTTTAAGCCTCTTTCCTGCATACTCATCTAAAAAATAACTTGATGACTGTCTACCTAAGGTGGGCACCTGCTTATGATTGACATCCTATCAGTTCCTCAGTCAAAAATGTTTGGAGCCTAACTATTTGTTTTTATTTTTAAATTTGGAACGCTTCATGAATCTGTGTGTCGTCCTTACGCAGGGGCCACGCTAATCTTCCCTGTATTGTTAAATTTTAGTAAATGTGCTGCTGAAGTGAGCACTTCTGTTTGTTTTTAATTACCATCTTTCCAAAGAGATGAGCAATTTATGTAAGTTTCTGCCTTAAAGACATAAGAGTACCAACCTGTGGTGCCAGGATGATAAATTGGAGGGTACTAGGAATGTAGATACTAGGAGTGTAGAAAACTTATGAAGTTTTCCACTTTAGCCTATACTGTGCATCGTGCTTGGCTTGGATTTTTAATAAATGGCCATATAACAAGTGATGGATGTGTTCATTTTCATCTTTGGATTCAGTAATCTCAGTAATTGAATCCCTTTGGCTGGTCATTTTAGCCCCCTAGGATTTAGTCAGTATTATGTTATTTTGGACTTGGTAAAGTGAATGTTCTTAAGTCCTTAGATGAGTATGTTCTAGGTGGAATTTGTTTTTTTAATCGAGTCAGTATATATTCATGATTCAAGTCAGATAGTTACCTTATGACTTACAGTGCAATGTAACTGCTGCCCCTAATCTTGTCATTATTCTGTTTTTAGCTTTTCAGATGGTTTCTTATATTTTTGAATAGTATGCTTTGTTGTTGGTTTATCAACTCTAGATGTTGTCTTTTGACTTCCAGCGACGCTAAGTGAAGTTTTGGTAAACCTATACTAGCCCATCAATCCTTTCCCTCTTTTTTGTTTTTGGAAGTTTTATCATTATTTTTAGTTCCTCTGTTACTTTTACAGTTTATGTAACATACTAAAATATGTATTTTTTGTTGACAACTCACTTTGTAAGGTAGGACTGTTAGTGCACTTATTCCTTTCCCATTATTAGCTCACTTCCAGCTCTAACTTTGTGTCAAGGCTGAAAACGTACCTCCTTATCATAATTAAATCTTCCATGCTTAATAAGTTGAGTTTAGAAGTTTAAAAATAGTATTAAGAACAGTCTTCCTTTAATCTCTCTGTCTTTTAATCGCTTATATAGGTCCCCTCCTTTGGGGCCACTGTTTTTCATCTCTTTTGTAATCTTCTGGGTACTTTATGCAAATGTGTGTGTGTGTATGCTTTTCCAAGAGCCTTCCGTTATGAAAGAATATAGCATAGAATATGTGTCTTTTTCTTTTGTGGATTCTGTCAAACATCCTGTATACCTGATTCACATTTCTACCAGGAGTGTATGACAGTTCCCATTGCTCCCCATTCTCACCAATACTTGGTATTATTGGAGTTTTATTTTTGCAAGTTTGGTAGGAACTTTTTATCATGAAAGAGTGTTGGATTTTGTTAAATCTGTTCTTGCATCTATTAAAATGATCCTGTGGTTTCTAATCTTTTCTTTCGTTACTGTGAATATTGAACTGTCTTTGTGTCCTGGAATAAAGTCCACTTGATCATGGCATATGATTCTTTTTAATATATTGTTGGATTTGGTTTGCTAATAGTTTTTGAGAGTATTTGTGTTGATATTCATCAGTGGTATTGTAATTTTTTTTTTTTTAGTTTGTCTCATTTAGGTATCAGGGTAATAATAGTGGTCTTACTGTAGAATGAATTCGCGAGTGTTTCCTTCTTCAGGTTTTTGGAATAGTTTGAGAAGGATAAGTATTAAGCTCTTGCTGTATGTTTGGTAGAATTTCTCTGAAGCTGTCTGGTCCTGGACTTTTGTTTGCTGCATATTTTTTTGATTACTGGTTCAGTTTTAACTACTGGTGGTCCAGCCATTCAGATTATTTTTTCTTCCTCATTTAGTCTTGGAATGTTGTCTGTTAGTAGAAATGTATCCTTGTTAAAAATTTCATGGTTCATCTATTCTTTTCCCTAGTTCAGTTAGCGTTCTTATTACTAATGCTTTGAACTCTTTATCTGGTAAATTATTTATTTTTGTTTCATTAGTTGTTCTTTCAGGGTTTTTTCCTTGTTCTTTCATTTTTAAAAAATTCCTCTCTCTCCATTTTGCTTAAGATTTCTCTGTCTCTGAAATTAGGTGAAACAGTTACCCATCCCGGTCTTGAAGGGGAGTGCTTATTTGGGAGCATCTTTGTAGTCTGTGTGTGCTCAGTGACTTGGATGGGAGAGTTGGATTTTAAGTGAACACAGGTCACATCTTACCTCAGTGTGCTGGCAGCTATCACCTTAGTAGAAGGTGGGGCTGGACACGGAGGGGCCAGAGCCAAAGAGAGGAGTGACCTGGGTCTTCTTTACTCATCAGTTGCTAGCACTGCCCTATCATGAGTGATGTCGGGTCCCAAATTGCTGGAGCGGAAGTCCTTGGAGGAAGGTCCAGCTTGGTTCTGTTCAGGTTGAGTGCATGTTCTTTCTTCCTCCAGGCATCAGCACTGTTGCTCGAAAGGAGCGCAGTGCTGGAACCAGAAGGGCTAAACTGGGCGCCTAGTGGAGGCTGGGGCCAGTGGTCAGTGCTCCTGGTGTCAGTTGGAGCTATCGGCTGTTTGTGAGCTCCTCCTGCTGCTGTGACCCTGTGACCAGTGATGCGTTCCCTTGTTCCCAGAGCCCCGCCAGATCCAAGGTGGCTATGTCCCTCACGGCCGAGTGCTTTGCTCAGCTGTGGCAGCCTTTGCCCTAGCGTGGAGCTGCACTCTGGAGCAGGTGGGGCGGGGGGAGGCACTTGGTGTGGGCTGGGGCGCAGCACTGGGTAGTCACAGCTCCAGTCTGCTGTGTCTGCCTTGTTTTGGGAGTAAGCAAGTGTGTGTGTACATTCGTCGTGAGTGGAGTCTAGGTTTTTTACAACCACATTGTCAGTCCCCATAGATTTCAGACCAGCTAAGAAAGACTCATCCTCCCTGTGTGAGGCCCCAGAGCTGGGGTGCTCTTGTTGTGATTCAGACTGCTCAGGACCCAGGGAGAAGCTCCAAACCATTGATCTGTCTTATCTTCTGTATCTACTGCTGGGGTACAGGTCCTGACCTGACCTCTTCCCTTCCCTTCCTAACTCTGGGGGGGGTCTTTCTTACAGCTTTGATTGTACAGGAGTTTTTCTGCCAATCTCCAGGTAGTTTTCAGGGAGAATTTCTCTACATGCGGATGTATTTTTGGTGTGTATGATGTGAATTGTTTAAAGAAAACTCAGGCTTATAGTCTTTGTCTTTAAGTGGAGCATTTAATTTAATGTAATTAATGATATATATGGGTTAAATGTGCCATCTTATTTTGTGCTTTCTATTTGTGCTTATTTTATGTTTTTTCTGTTTTTTGCCTTTTAAGTATAATTTATTCAGCATTCTCTCTATTATTTTGGGAGTTATAATCTCTTTTTTGTTATCCTACCAGTTACTACATACATCCTTAATTTATCAGAGCCTGTTGTTAATACTTTTGCCTTTATCCTCAAAAAAATAGGATCTTAGAATCCATTAGCTCAGTGTACCAGGCCCACATCCCGCACTCACACTGTTGTCACCTGTTTTGTCTGTCACTTCACATAAGGCATTCTTATTTCTGTGTTATACAGGCAGTGATACATGAATTTATCCATATATTTATACTGTCTTTGCTCATTATCTTTCTTCTCCATTTGTGATCATTTTCTTTCTGAAATAAATCATAAAGGGTCTGGTGGTAGCAAACTCTGCTTTTGTTTTTTTTGTTTTTGTATTTTGGGGGTTCTAAAAGTACCTTTTTAAAAGTTTGGTTTTTTTTCCTACCTGCTCTGACTCACTGATTTATTTTCTTTATTGAAAGATATTTTGTTAAATATAGAATTTTAGGTGAAACTTTGTTTTAGCATATTGAAGTGATCATTCTTCTCTTTTGGGGCCTCTGTTGCTTCTTTTGAAGCTAATTTGCCCCCTTTTTCTGGTTTTGAAGATTTTCTCTGTCTTTGATTTTTCTGTAGTTTCACTCCAGTGTATCCAGGAGTAATTTCCTAAGTTTGTTTCAGTTCAGTTCAGTCGCTCAGTCGTGTCCGACTCTTTGCAACCCTTTGAATCACAGCACGCCAGGCCTCCTTGTCCATCACCAACTCCTGAAGTTCACTCAGACTTATGTCCATCGAGTCCATGATGCCATCCAGCCATCTCATCCTCAGTCGTCCCCTTCTCCTCCTGCCCCCAATCCCTCCCAGCACCAGAGTCTTTTCCAGTGAGTCAACTCTTTGCATGAGGTGGCCAAAATACTAGAGTTTCAGCTTCAGCATCATTCCTTCCGAAGAACACCACTTTTAAAATCTATGGATTGAGGTCTTCCTCTCCTGGAGAAGTCTCTTCCTCTCTGCTTTCTCTCGTTCTTTCTGCTTTCTCTCTGGGATTTGCATTAAGCATATGCCAAAAGTTAACCATGATTTTGCCTCTCCATGAAATATTCTGTGTAATTTTCCTGACTTTACAGTTTATAATTCTCTCTTCAGTGGTCTTGTCTTCTTTAAATGTTTTCTCTTGAGTTATTATTTTCACTTCTTGTTTTCATAGTTTTTAGTGTTTGTGAATTCCATTTCATTACTTTTCAAATCTCTTGTCATTTTTTGCTTGTATTTGCTGCAGATGTTTTGAAGCTTGTCTTTCATTTCCTTACCCATAGTATGTACACTTGTTTATAGTTGCTGCTGCTGCTAAGTTGCTTCAGTCGTGTCTGACTCTCAGCGACCCCATGGACTGCAGCCTACCAGGCTCCTAGTCTGTGGGATTTTCCAGGCAGGAGTACTGGAGTAGGATGCCTTTGCCTTCTCCGTGTTTATAGTCTATGTCCAATCTAATATTCAAAGCCCTTTAAGGCTGGTTTGCTCACTTTTCTGGTTTTATCGTTTCTGTTGGTACTGTATCGTGGTCTTTTCTCCCTATATGCCTAGTTATCTTGGTATATTTGGTCATGGTATTTGAAAAAGTTATTTGTTGGATGATCACTTGAGGCCTTTATAATGAGACCTTTCTCCAAAGATTTTTATTTGTTTCTGCAAGGCACCTGGAGGCAGGTGTCGGTGCAGGACCTTTTTCTTGAATCCAGGACTTGAGGATTTTCTTGATCCTGTGTTGATAAAATCTGTGATGTCAGGTCTGTGAGGGGACTGATTTAATTCTAGTTCAGCCGTACTCTGAGAGTGTAGCCTTTTGGGAATCCAGCTTTTAAAGTGGGGGCGATTATCAAACCTTTCCACTTGGGCACATTCTCATATTTGACTCTTCATTGCCTTCATCAAATCACAGCACAGTTTTTCGGCTCTCCTTTGGATTGAAAGGTTCCCCTGAGGTCAAAGCAGTTTTGGAGCTAGGTTTTCTTTGTGTTCTTGCCTTCTCTAGGTTTTGGATTTGCCTTTTCATGAGGCCTGTTTAATGCCTGAAGGATTTTCTTTTAAAAAATGTTTTAAATCAGCTGTATCAGTTTGATCTCAGCAGGAACTTGCCATTATCAAAAGCAGAGGCTGTTAAAAAATTTGAGGTATTCTTTCTTTGTTTTGTTGTTTCCTTACTTGTTCTTCCCCCAAGTTATTCTTTTTACTTTCCTTTTACTAAATAGGCGTCTTCAAATGCCTTGTAATTTTTATTCTATTTTAGAATGTGGGAATAAGAAGGCTCTTTGAAACTTGTTTATGTATCTGTGTGGAGGGTGGTTTTTGCCTTGCAATTTTATATGAGTGTGGGTAGAGGTGGAACCAGATGTTATGTTGGGGGCCTCCAGAGGTCAGAATTAAAGAAAGCTTGACTGTGGGAAGCTAGAGTTTTTCAGAAGCTTCGCTAGTTCCCCAGATAATTCATTTAGTTCTTTAGAAGAAAGCCTGCTGATTTTATCATCTTTTTCAAAAGACTATAAACTCTACTTAGAGAACTTGCTTATTTTGTATCACTCACCCCTTGTGTAGTCTCCACAGATGCTCATCAAGTAACACAACTTCTTAGCCCTTTTCCCACCACTAATTTGAATTGTCTAGACTCAACTGCCCACCCTCATAATGACATGTTTTTCCCCAAGGATCTTTTGGATGGGTATTTCTCAAAATTTTGGCCTTAGAAGAACTGCTAGTACCAAATCATCTTTCACTTGGCCCATTTGCTACATTCATCCAGTTCCTGAAGCACCTTGCTTTAAACATTGCTCTTTGTGTTTTCAGGTACTTTGGACTGATTGCTGAGCTGGGCAGTTTTGTGAGCCTGTACCTGCATCCTTCAGCTAGACCCTCTGCAGGCCTCAGCTTTGAAGAAGTCTTTGAAATGTTGAACTTACACATTTTTTCTGTTCTACGTTCACCTGTTAGCTTTAATCTACAAGGTCTTCCACTACTTGGGTCTTCCATTTCTGGCCTGGATGCAGCTGCTTGTGGTAGAAATATAGAAAATGGTTTGTGTAGGTTGGTTAATAAATGATAAGGACCAAATAAAGGTTTCTGATCAACTTTAGCTCTGTGTGTGTTATAATCTTGTCTGTATTCTTGCCTCGTGACTGGAGAGCCACCATGCCTAGCCACAGATCTTCCCTGATTGCTGTTGTGAACCTCAGTCTTTCATGTATCTTTTTTTTTTTTTAGCACATCAGCAAAATGTGACTCCAGAATTTACAGGATGTCACCTAAGGTTTTCAGAGGTCAATAAATGCGATCCTAGATATAAAATCAGTTAAAATATTTTAATAGCTTTTGTTGTCGTTTAGTTGCTAAGCATGTCCAACTCTAGCCCACCAGGCTCCTCTGTCCATGGGATTTCCCAGGCAAGAATATTGGAGTGGGTTGCCATTTCCTTCTCCAGGGGATCTTCCTGACCCAGGGCTTGAACTTGTCTCCTGCATTGGCAGGTTCATTCTTTACCATCATTGAGCCACCAGCTGCAGGCTCTAGTCCATGGAGTTGCAAGAGTTGAACACGACTTGGCGACTAAACAACCACCATACAATTTACCCATTTAAAGTGTACATTTAAGTAGATTTTAGTTTATTCACAGATACATACAACTGTTGCTATGGTCAATTTTAGAACACCGTTAAGGGAATTATAGGTGGTATTTTATGTCTGGCTTCTTTCACTTAAGATAATCTTTGTAATGTTTTATAGCATATATCAGTACCCATTCCTTTATTTTTAAAACTGTGGTATACAGAGCATAAAATGTGTCATTTTAGTGATTTTTAAGTATATAATTCTGTGGTATTAAGTATATTCCTGTTGTAATTACCATTATCCATCTCCAAAGCATTTTTCGTCTTCCCATACTGAAACTGAACACATTAAAAAAATAATCCTCTATTCTTTCCTTCCCCAGACCCTGGCTAAATTTTGTGTTTTGATGGAAGGTGTGGGTGTCATAGGAGGAAAGAGGTAGAGAACTTAGAAAGTAGTGGTTAAGAAAAGCAGGAAGCTTTGAACAGTGGAGCTTAAGTGTTTTTGGATCATGAAAGAAAGGTACAAAGTCTAAATCTCCCTAGGAAATGTACAGATGCTTAATCCTGTAATGTTACAGAAAAGCTGTGTAGGAAGTAGAGACTTCTTGTATACTCCTCAGCTAAGTTGCCCATTTCTAACATCTTATATTGTTAGGTTAAATTTGTCAAAACTAAGAAACTGACATATCACTATTAACTGAAGTCCAGGCTTTTGGGGTTTCTTTAATTTTCCCATTAATATCCTTTTCCTATTGTAATATCCAATCCAATACATCGCATTTACTTGTCCTGTCTCCCCAGTCTCCTGGTCTATGACAGTTTCTCAGTCTGTTCATGACTGTGATAGCTTTCAGTAGCACTGTGGAGGTATCTTGTAGACTGTCCCCATCGTGGGTTTGTCCGTTTTTGTTATGATTGGTTCCAGAGCTTTGCATATAATTTCAGGGTTGCACAGGCCCCTGAGGCCCTTACATGGGCCTTCTATTTTATTACTGTAGATAGGAATTTAAAAGGGCCTGGCTGTTCGAGGGGGAAGTCCCCACAGTTAGATCATTTTCTTGTTTCTCTCAGGACCTGGACTCTGTGCCAGAGTCTATAGGTCGGCCTTGGGCCCCTCCACTCTTTGGGTCCCACCCCCGGGACCTCCATCCCGATGGCCTTCGTCCATTGCCGGGCACAGCCCAGCAGTCAGCGAGGCCTAGGCCTCCAGGTCACCCCAGGAGGCCACCTTCCCCTCCCCAACCCGGTTGACGCCACCTCGAGCTCTCCTCCATGCCTTCTCAATTGCATTCTGTGTAGCAGAGCCTAAGAATTGAAGATCGTTGTGATAAATGTTTTCTGAAAATTTGTCATAGAGGATGGCTGTGAAAACACAGGGCCACTGCTGTGTGTGTGGCAAGCAGATAAGAACCTGCACATCAATGTTCAAGTCCTTAGCACTGGTGCTTAAAAACTCGTCATTATCTCAGAGGTGTGGCATATAACACTTTCCAAGGAAAAATGAAGAGTTGTTCAAGAAAACGTGCATTAAAGCAAGTGATAAAAATTAAAATTTTATTTAACATTCATCTCACAAATTATGAAAAAGGGAATGTGGGCCTTTTTTCAACATAAACAGAGGTTGCAGCCCATTAATAGGACATGACATCAATGTAATATGTTGCTATTGTTATTAAAAGCATCAGAGTGTTCACCTGAATGAAAGGTTAGTATTTTTGTTTCATTTATATGTGTGTATACTAGGTCATTGTGTAAAATCTATATCGTGGGCACAGTTTTGGCCCCTGTGGCCTTTGCCCCTGCTGTCATGCTTATGAGTGTGTTACATGGCAAGAAGGATGTCGGAGTTGTAATTAAGGTTACTAATCAGCAGACTTTAAAGTAGATTATCCTAAATTATCTGGCCAGCCAAATGCAATCACAAACTCTTAAAAACAGAGCTTTGTCCTGGCTAAGGGTAAAAGTTAAGGTGTGGCAGGAGAGGATGTCAGAAAGAGTGAACACATGAAAAGTACATGGTCTGTTGCTGCTGGCTTTGAAGGTGGAGAGTGTCATGAGCCAAGGAATGCGGCAGCCTTCAGAAGCCAAGAAAAACCTCTGGTTGACAGCAGGGACATGACCTCAGTCTCACAACTGTGTTGAACTGAATTCTGCCAGTAACTTGCCTGGTCTTGGAAGTGATTAGTCCCTTAGAGCCTCCAGATAAAGCCCAGGCCAGCTGACAATTTCACTTTGGCCTGATGAGACCCTGAACAGATAATCCGGTCACGGTGTGCCGGACTTCTAAACTGCAGAACTGTGAGATAATAAATAAGTATTGGTTTAAGCTGCCAGATTTGTGGTAATGATGTATTTCTTACTAAGGATCAAAGTAAAACAACACTGGAAAATATTGCTGTAGTGGAAAGGATCCTAGACAGGTCAGCAGAGTTTGGTTCTCACCTCACTATTCCTAACTCCCTTAGATAAAGCTGTTAATCACTTCTCCTTCCTGAGTTTTCCCTCTTATCAGTTGACTGGGTTATTATAAAGTTTCTTCCATATGACCTGTTTTTCTTTTATGAACTGCCTTTCGGTTTCAGCGAAATTCACCCCTTTTAGTGTATAGTTTTATGAGTTTTGATACAAGCAGGTAATTACCATCTCAAGGATTAGAAAGGTTACATTACTATAAAAACTCCCTCCTGCTGTCTCTGAAGGTCCTCTCCCACCCAAACAGTGCTCCAGCTGCTGGCAGCCACTGATCTATTTATTGCCCCTGTAGTTTGCCTTAATAAGTGGGATCATACAGTATGTAGATTTTGAGTCTGGCTTCCTTAGTCTGGGCTTCGCTTGTGGCTCAGCTGGTAAAGAATCTGCCTGCAATGGGGGAGACCTGGGTTCAAGCCCTGGGTTGGGAAGACCCCTGGAGAAGGGAAAGGCTACACTCTAGTATTCTGGCCTGGAGAATTCCATGGACTATATAGTCCATGGGATCACAAAGAGTCAGACACGACTGAGTGACGCTTCCATAAATTTAGCATAATGCCCTTGACATTTGTTTATTTTGTATTTATCAGTAGTTCTTTTTTAAATTTCTGTGTAGCATTCCATTATATAGGATGCTTGTACCACATTTTGTTTACCCTTCCCCTGTTGAAGGATACTTGCCAGTTTTGGTGATTATGAATAAAGGTTGCTGTAAATATTTGCATGCAGGTTTTTCATGTCTCTCAGGTAAATACATAGGAGTGGAAATGCTGGATCTTCCTGTAAACATATGTCTACTTCTGAAGAAACTGCTGAACTATTTTCTAAAGTGTGTCTGTGTGTGCTCAGTTGCTTAGTCACGTCTGACTCTTTGTGGCTCCATGGTTTGTAGCCCTCCAGGCTCCACCATCCATGGAATTTTTCAGGCAAGGCTACTACTGGAGCTTGTTGCCATTTCCTACTCCAGGGAATTTTCCCAACCCAGGGATCAAATCCGAGTCTCCTGTGTCTATCGCATTGGCAGGTAGATCCTTTACTGCTAGCACCACTTGGAAAGAAGCTGCTCAACTGTCTTCCATAGTACCAGTACCATCGTGCATTTATCCCAGCAGTGTTTGAGAAAGTCAGTTGTTCTGCATCCTTGTCGGGCTTCCCCGGTGGCGCTGGTGGTGAAGAACCTGCCTGCCAATGCAGGAGTCCGAAGAGACAGGGTTTGATCCCTAGGTCGGGAGGATCCCCAGGAGAAGGAACTGGCAACCCACTCCAGTATTTGGATAGAGGAGCCTGCCAGGTTACAGTCCATGGGGTTGTACAGAGTAGGACACGACTGAAGTGACTTACATGCACACAATCTTGTTAGCGCTTGGGTTGCTATAAACTTCCCTGTTAGAATTGGTTTTGCTGTGTCTCATAGGTTTTGGATAGTTGTGTGTTTCTTTCCATTCTTCTCTAGGTATTTTTTATTTGCTCTTTGATTTCTTCAGTGATCCACTAGTTGTTTAGTAGCATATAGTTGGCTT
>SJYC01123914.1:0-20140 GCA_006408675.1 Madoqua kirkii | reverse complement strand
TTGGGAAGACCCCTGGAGAAGGGAAAGGCTACACTCTAGTATTCTGGCCTGGAGAATTCCATGGACTATATAGTCCATGGGATCACAAAGAGTCAGACACGACTGAGTGACGCTTCCATAAATTTAGCATAATGCCCTTGACATTTGTTTATTTTGTATTTATCAGTAGTTCTTTTTTAAATTTCTGTGTAGCATTCCATTATATAGGATGCTTGTACCACATTTTGTTTACCCTTCCCCTGTTGAAGGATACTTGCCAGTTTTGGTGATTATGAATAAAGGTTGCTGTAAATATTTGCATGCAGGTTTTTCATGTCTCTCAGGTAAATACATAGGAGTGGAAATGCTGGATCTTCCTGTAAACATATGTCTACTTCTGAAGAAACTGCTGAACTATTTTCTAAAGTGTGTCTGTGTGTGCTCAGTTGCTTAGTCACGTCTGACTCTTTGTGGCTCCATGGTTTGTAGCCCTCCAGGCTCCACCATCCATGGAATTTTTCAGGCAAGGCTACTACTGGAGCTTGTTGCCATTTCCTACTCCAGGGAATTTTCCCAACCCAGGGATCAAATCCGAGTCTCCTGTGTCTATCGCATTGGCAGGTAGATCCTTTACTGCTAGCACCACTTGGAAAGAAGCTGCTCAACTGTCTTCCATAGTACCAGTACCATCGTGCATTTATCCCAGCAGTGTTTGAGAAAGTCAGTTGTTCTGCATCCTTGTCGGGCTTCCCCGGTGGCGCTGGTGGTGAAGAACCTGCCTGCCAATGCAGGAGTCCGAAGAGACAGGGTTTGATCCCTAGGTCGGGAGGATCCCCAGGAGAAGGAACTGGCAACCCACTCCAGTATTTGGATAGAGGAGCCTGCCAGGTTACAGTCCATGGGGTTGTACAGAGTAGGACACGACTGAAGTGACTTACATGCACACAATCTTGTTAGCGCTTGGGTTGCTATAAACTTCCCTGTTAGAATTGGTTTTGCTGTGTCTCATAGGTTTTGGATAGTTGTGTGTTTCTTTCCATTCTTCTCTAGGTATTTTTTATTTGCTCTTTGATTTCTTCAGTGATCCACTAGTTGTTTAGTAGCATATAGTTGGCTTCCCAGGTGGTGCTAGTGGTAAAGAACTTGTTAGCCAATTTGGGGGACATGAGAAATGCAGGTTTGATCCTTTGGTTGGGAGGATCCCCTGGAGGAGCACATGGAAAACCATTCCAATAGTCTTACGTGAAGAATCCCATGAACAGAGGAGCCTGGCAGGCTACAGTCCACGGGGTTTTAAAGAGTCAGACGCAACTGAATCGACTTGGCACATCCAACACACACAGCATACAGTTTTTTTCTTGTTGATTTCTAATCTGATAGTGTTGTGATCAGAAAAGATGCTTGATAGGATTTCAGTTCTCTTAAATTTACTGAGGCTTGATTTGTGACCCAAGATATAATCTATCCCGGACAATGTTCTGTATGTATTTGAGAAGGAAGTATATTCTGCTGCTTTTGGATCGAATGCTCTATAAATATAGCTTCATCTGTTCTACTAGAGGAAAACAACAGAATGGGAAAGACTAGAGATCTCTTCAAGAAAATTAGAGATACCAAGGGAACATTTCATGCAAAGATGGGCTCGATAAAGGACAGAAGCGGACCTAACAGAAGCAGACCTTCTGTTAGGTATGGACCTAACAGAAGCAGAAGATGTTAAGAAGAGGTGGCAAGAATACACAGAAGAACTGTACAAAAAAGATCTTCACGACCCAGATAATCACGATGGTGTGATCACTCATCTAGAGCCAGACATCCTGGAATGTGAAGTCAAGTGGGCCTTAGAAACCATCACTACGAACAAAGCTAGTGGAGGTGATGGAATTCCAGTTGAACTATTTCAAATCCTAAAAGATGATGCGGTGAAAGTGCTGCACTCAATATGCCAGCAAATTTGGAAAACTCAGCAGTGGCCACAGGACTGGAAAAGGTCAGTTTTCATTCCAATCCCAGAGAAAGGCAATGCCAAAGAATGCTCAAACTACCACACAATTGCACTCGTCTCACACGCTAGTAAAGTAATGCTCAGAATTCTCCAAGCCAAGCTTCAGCAAAATGTGAGCCATGAATTTCCAGATGTTCAAGCTTGTTTTAGAATAGGCAGAGGAACCAGAGATCGAATTGCCAACATCCACTGGATCATGGAAAAAGCAAGAGAGTTCCAGAAAAAACATCTACTTCTGCTTTATTGACTATGCCAAAGCCTTTGACTGTGTGGATCACAATAAACTGTCGAAAATTCTGAAAGAGATGGGAATACCAGACCACCTGACCTGCTTCTTGAGAAACCCATATGCAGGTCAGGAAGCAACAGTTAGAAATGGACATTGAACAATGGACTGGTTCCAAATAGGAAAAGGAGTACATTAAGGCTATATATTGTCACTCTGCTTATTTAACTTCTATGCAGAGTACATCATGAGAAACACTGGGCTGGAAGAAGCACAAGCTGGAATCAAGATTGCCGGGAGAAATATCGACAACCTCAGACACACAGATGACACCACCCTTATGGCAGAAAGTGAAGAGGAACTAAAAAGCCTCTTGACGAAAGTGAAAGAGGAGAGTGAAAAAGTTGGCTTAAAGCTCAACATTCAGAAAACGAAGATCATGGCATCTGGTCCCATCACTTCATGGGAAATAGATGGGGAAACAGTGGAAACAGTGTCAGACTTTATTTTTTTGGGCTCCGAAATCACTGCAGATGGTAACTGCAGCCATCAAATTAAAAGATGCTTAGTCCTTGGAAGAAAAGTTATGACCAACCTAGATAATATATTCAAAAGCAGAGACATTACTTTGCCAACAAAGGTCTGTCTAGTCAAGGCTATGGTTTTTCCAGTGGTCATGTATGGATGCGAGAGTTGGACTGTGAAGAAAGCTGAGCACCGAAGAATTGATGCTTTTGAAGTGTGATGTTGGAGAAGACTCTTGAGAGTCCCTTGGACTGCAAGGAGATCCAACCAATCCATTCTCAAGGAGATCAGCTCTGGGATTTCTTTGGAGGGAATGATGCTGAAGCTGAAACTCCAGTACTTTGGCCACCTCATGAGAAGAGTTGACTCACTGGAAAAGACTCTGATGCTGGGAGGGATTGGGGGCAGGAGAAGAAGGGGACGACAGAGGATGAGATGGCTGACTGACTCAATGGACATTAGTCTGAGTGACCTCTGGAGGTTGGTGATGGACAGGGAGGCATGGCGTGCTGCAATTCATGGGGTTGCAAAGAGTCGGACATGACTGAGCAACTGAACTGCACTGCACTGATTCTACTGGGTCATTTAAGGCCTTTGTTTCCCTATTAATTTTCTGTTTGGATGATCTGTTCATTGAAGAAAGTAGATTATTTAAGTCCCCCATTATTATTGTGTTACTGTTAATTTCTCCTTTTATGACTGTTAGCATTTACATTTTATATTGAGGTGCTCCTATGTTGTTATATCTTCTTCTTAGATTGAACCCTTAATCATTATGCATGTCCTTCTTTCTTGTAATACTGTTTTAAAATCTATTTTGTCTGGTATTGATACTCTAGCTTTCTTCTGATTTCCATTTGCATGGAATATCCTTTTCCATTCCATCACAGTCTAGATCTGAAGTGGTCTCTTGTAGACAGCATATATTCAGGTCTTGTTTTTGTATCCATTCAGCCAATCTGTGTCTTTTGGGTGGAGCACTTGATCCATTTACATTTAAGGTAATTAGCAATATATTACCAATATGTATGTTCTTATTACCATTTTGTTAATTGTTTTAAGTTTGTTTTTGTAGGTCTTTTCCTCCCCTTCTTCTTTTGTCTTCTTCTCTCATGGTTTGATGACCATCTTTAGTGTTATGTTTTGATTCCTTTTTCTTTTTTGTAGGTTTATCTATTGTGGATTTTTTCTTTGCAGTTTCCATGAGGTTTTGATACAGCAATCTCTCTCTATATATATATACACACACACACACACAAGACTGTTTTAAGTTGCTGGTCTCTTATTTCCAATACATTTCCAGTACCCCGCATGTGTACTCTCCTCATGATTGGTTTTGATATAATATTTGTGTGCAGATAATTTTTCTCTCTTTACTGTATGTTTGCCTTTACTGATGAGCTTTTTATTTGTAATTTTCCCTGTTTCTAGTTTTGGTCTTTTCTTTTCCATCTAGAAAATTTCCTGTAGAATTTGTTGTAAAGCTGGTTTGGAAGTGCTGAATTCTTTTAGCTTTTCTAGTCTGTAAAGCTTTTGATTTCTCTTTCAAATTTGGAGGAGAGCTATGCTGGGTAGAGCGTTCTTGGTTGTAGGTTTTTCCTTTTCATCGCTTTAAATATACCCACCACTCCTTTCTGGTCTGTAGAATTTCTGCTGAAAAATTAGCTGATAACCTTATGGAGACTCCCTTTTATGTTATTTATTGTTTTCCCTTGTTTCTTTTAATATTTTTCTCTTTGTCTTTAATTTTTGTCAATTTCATTAATATTTGTCTTGGTGCGTTCTTTCTTGAGTGTATCCCATATGGGGCTGTGCACTTCCTAAACTACAGTGACTATTTTCTCTCCCCAACTAGGGAAATTTTCAGCTGTTATCTCTTCAAATATTTGCTCATTCCCTTTTTCAGACCTCTACAATGCAAATGTTGGTGCATTTGATCTTGTCAAAATGGCAGCCTCCAGGACAGCTTATGCCAATGAACACTACCCAGTACCCCTACCACCAATGTCCTTGTCTCCACAGTGAGCCATAGCTGCCCCTTGCCCCTGCTTCCCAGGTGACCCTCTAAGACCAGCAGCTAGGTTTTGCCCAGGCTCCTGTGAAGTCACTTTACCCCTCTGGATCCCGGTGGACACTGAACCTTATGTGTGCCCTCCAAGAGTGGCATTTTTGTTTCCCTCAGTCCAGTGGAGTTCCTGTGATCAAGTCCCCCTGGTCTTCAAAGCCAAATGCTCTGGAGGCTCCCCTTCCCAATGCCAGATCCCAGCCTGGGAGCCTCATGTGGGGCTCAGAACTCCCACTCCTGTGGGAGAAACTGCAATGTGATTACTTTCCAGTTTGTGGGTCACCCACCTGAGGGGTATAGGATCATCCTACCCACTTTCTCATGGAAATATGACTGATGTGATTCTCTACCTAATATTAATGAGGTTATTTCTAGATGGTGGAAAAATTTTAAAGCTTTCATCTCTATTTTTTTCTGTGTTCCTTATTATGATATGCAAGTTATGATGTGAGGAGGGATCAGAACTAGGAGCTTTTTTAATATTGGGTTGGGACTAACCACTAAAATCTCTGATCTGGGCTTGAGACTGCTTGTCCCAGTGTTGCCTAGAATTTCCCAAGAATGATAAAATATTCCAATTTTCTGGAAGCCAGATTATATTTTGTCTTATCTATGTTTCACAAAAGAGTAATACTATATAATCCCATTTATATAAAGCTCTAGATCAGCTAAAATTCACTATGGCAGAAAAAAATTAGAACATCATTGTCTCTTAGGGATAGAGGTGGGAATTGCCTGGGAAGAAGTGAAGTGAAAGTCACTCAGTTGTGTCTGACTCTTTGTGACCCCATGGACTATACAGCCCTTGGAATTCTCTAGACCAGAATACTGGAGTGGGTAACCGTTCCCTTCTTCAGGGGATCTTCCCAACCCAAGGATCAAACCCACGTTGCAGGCAGATTCTTTACCAGCTGAGCCACCAGGGTAGCCCCGTGTTCTTTTATCTCCATAGAGGTGTGGGTCATACGGAGGTTTGTGTTTGTAAAATTCACTAAATGATACACTAACATTATTGCAGATCATTGTATGTAAATTTTACCTTAAAAAAGCTCATTAGCAAATTTTGTATTCTAGGTAATGATGTGTTTAGAGGCAAGATGTAATGGTATTTACAATCTACTTTGAAATGTGTCAGAGATAAGAGGGATTGATAGATGGGGAAATATGTGATAAAACAGATGTTAGCAATTATAAAATCTGGGTGGTGAGTTTACTTCTCTTTTTAAAAATTTTCAAAATAAAATGTTGGGGAAAGAAAGACCACTGCAATCCCATGAAAGGCTGAGTGAAAATGGAAGAGATAGAAGGGAACCAAAGGTCCAGTCTACCAAACACTTTTTTGTGTAGCACAGATGCTGAGATGAAAAGGGCTATTCTGATCCTGCAGAACATGGGAACATGGAAGGAGAACTACTTGGGAGTACATTTTTCTAATCCAAATGAGTATTTTAGTGATATATTCATGGAGACTCAAAAGTCGTGAGTATGAGAAAGGAGAGCTCTATTCCAGCCAGAAGAAACTAAGATAATCTACCCATCTCAAGTCAAAGACAGTCATCTCCCAGACCTTGAGGATTTCTACTCTGGAGATTTTCATTGCCTCCAGAGGAGGTGACTGATACTATGTCTTCAAAACCCACTGTGAAACAGCTGTTCTCAGTTATGATATAGATGTGCTGATAGATCATTCACAAATGGCTTGTTTCTAATAACAGTTGACTCTAAAATAAATTGATTGAGTCAATGTAAGGTTCTTCCTAGGTAAGACCATTTTCATGTACACTGTAGTGTATTTTTTCAATTGGAGCTTGTGGGTATAGTTAGTGCTGCTGTAATAAAACTTAAACATAACCAAGGCTGAATCCTTAAGTGTGTCACAAGAGTGAACAGCCCCTGCTCTGTATTTCTTGATGGAAATTCAGTTTGGAAATTACTGATCTGAATGTTAGTTCCATAACCTGACTGTGTATCAAATTCATCTGTGGCCTTTGTTAAAAGTATTGCTTTCTGGATCATATCACTCCCTGACCTAATGAATCAGAATCTCAGTGTTGGAGCTCCAAGAACCTCTCTTTTTGAAAAACAAATTCCCCAGGTAAACTTTTCCCTGGCACTGATTCACAGACTTCTGGTCTACAGGAAAATATAAATCCTAAGGGCAGGGCATGGGTCCATCATCATGTCTACTGAACTGATTTCATCATCAATAAAGCAGTCATTGTCATGGTAAATGGTCCTGAAATGCTGGCATTAATCTGGCAGGTGGCCTATGAATTCGGAGGCTCCTGCATTCCTGGGCCATAACCAGCAGAGGGAGACTGGTTCCCCAAGACTTTGGTGAAGGCAGCTCCCCTTTACACCATCTCTTGGTGGACATGCTTTCTTCTGCTAAGTCAGATTTAAAGCTGTGACAATTTTAGGAGTTTCCCTTGAGTTTTCTCAGAAATGACAATCATACTTTTTCTATATTCTTGCCCAGAATTGTTCTGAACTCTTTTCAAGCAATAAATTGAGTACACTATCCAGAGTTCTTACTTCTCTTTCACTGCAGGCTATCTGAATCTCAGAAATGTGTTGTTCCTGTTATTAAGATTCAATACAGTTGAGAGGAAACAAGTGAGAGGATCTTATCAGAATCCTGTGATCAGAGAAAACCCTTTGCTTATAATAATATGCTTCAGTATATGAGCTATGGTGTATTTTTCTCAAGAATTTGGAAATATGGGATAGGAAGATTGCTTTTGAAAAGCAGAAACTCAAAGTTAAGCTGAGTTCAGAGGCTGAGTTGCTCTCAGATTCAACTAGACCTGACCAAATATATCTAGAAGAATGTATCAAACTGTGGAAAATTCTGAAAGAGATGGGAATAACAGACCACCTGACCAGCCTCTTGAGAAACCTATATGCTGGTCAGGACACAACAGTTAGAACTGGAGATGGAACAACGGACTGGTTCCAAATAGAAAAAGGAGTACATTAAGGCTATATATTGTCACCCTGCTTATTTAACTTCCAGAGTACATCATGAGAAATGCTGGGCTGGAAGAAGCACAAGCTGGAATCAAGTTTGCTGGGAGAAATATCAGTAACCTCAGATATGCAGATGACACCACCCTTATGGCAGAAAGTGAAGAGGAGCTAAAAAGCCTATTGATGAAAGTGAAAGAGGAGAGTGAAAAAGTTGGCTTAAAGCTCAACATTCAGAAAATGAAGATCACGTCATCTGGTCCCATCACTTCATGGGAAATAGATGGGGAAATAGTGTCAGACTTTATGTTTTTGGGCTCCGAAATCACTGCAGATGGTGACTGCAGCCATCAAATTAAAAGATGCTTAGTCCTGGGAAGAAAAGTTATGACCAACCTAGACAGCATATTCAAAAGCAGAGACATTACTTTGCCAACAAAGGCCTGTCTAGTCAAGACTATGGTTTTTCCAGTGGTCATGTATGGATGTGAGAGTTGGACTGTGAAGAAAGCTAAGCACCGAAGAATTGATGCTTTTGAACTGTGGTGTTGGAGAAGACTCTTGAGAGTCCCTTGGACTGCAAGGAGATCCAGCCAATCCATTCTCAAGGAGATCCGCCCTGGGATTTCTTTGGAGGGAATGATGCTAAAGCTGAAATTCCAGTACTCTGGCCACCTCATGAGAAGAGTTGACTCACTGGAAAAGACTCTGATGCTGGGAGGGATTGAGGGCAAGAGGAGAAGGGAATGACCGAGGATGAGATGGCTGGATGGCATCATGGACTCGATGGACGTGAGTCTGAGTGAACTCTGAGAGATGGTGATGAACAGGGAGGCATGGCGTGCTGCAATTCATGGGGTTGCAGAGAGTCGGACATGACTGAGCGACTGAACTGAACTGAAAGCCTTTGACTGTATAGATCACAATAAACTGTGAGAATTGGACAATAAAAAGGCTGAGCACTGAAGAACTGATGCCTTTGAACTGTGGTGTTGGAGAAGACTCTTGAGAGTCCCTTGGACAGCAAGGAGATCAAACCAGTCAATCCTAAAGGAAATAAACCCTGAATATTCATTGGAAGGACTGAAACTGAAGCTCCAATATTTTGGCCATCTGATGTGAAGGAGTAATCATTGGAAAAGACCCTGATGCTGGGAAAGATTGAAGGCAGGAAGAGAAGGGGACGTCAGGATGAGAAGCTTGGATGGAATCACTGACTTGATGGACATGAGTTTAAGCAAGCTCTGGGAGATGGTGAAGGACAGGGAGGCCTGGCATGCTGCAGTCAGTGGGGTTGCAAAGAGTCAGACATGACTGAGTGACTGAACAACAATACTCCCTGAAAGAGTTATTCCACATTGTAGATTACTGATGTATTAGAAAATTGCATACAACCAGAACACACACACGTTAGAAGTAAACTTCCTATAGGAAGGAAATAATGCAGGAGAGAACTGAGGTGTTTTGGTCATATTTGAAACAATCCACAGGCTGCATTATGCCCATAGAGTTCTTGAAATATTCAGTATTTCAGTGTATTAGATGGTGACAACATCCAACAGGTGGAGGAAGAGAGAGATGTTGTACAGTGAGGAGAAAGTGATTTGCACAGGTCAAGGATGCAGATCTGGCATCGTGAGCCAGATCTAAAATAATCCAAACACAAGTGTCCAGTCTCTAGCAGTGGAAAAGTGAAAAAGTGAAAGTGAAAGTCTCAGTTGTGTCTGACTCTTTGTGACCCCATGGACTATACAGTCCATGGAATTCTCCAGGCTAGGATACTGGAGTGGGCAGCCATTCCCTTCTCCAGGGAATCTTCCCAACCCAGGGATCAAACCCAGGTATCTTGCATTGTGGGTGGATTCTTTACCAGCTGAGCCACAAGGGAAGCCCCAAAATACTGGAGTGGGTAGCTTATCCCTTCTCCAGCGGATCTTCCTGACCCAAGAATTGAACAGGGGCCTCCTGCATTGCAGATGGATCCTTTACCAACTGAGCTATCAGGGAAGCCCCAGGCATTAGAAACCATGGGACAAATAAGAAAGACCCATCACTCACTGGTTGTTGTGCTGGATTACCTGGCAGTGACACCCTTAATTTTCTGTGTTAGGGGAAAAGCTAATTTGCTGTAACAAATATCCCCCCAAATATACTAGCTTAAGTCAAGCAGAAGTTTATATCTCCTCCATGTAATAATTCAACTGGTGTAGACTAGCATGGCAGCTCTGTTCTAGGGGGTCATTTGGAATCCAAGATCCTGCCATCTTATTTCTTTGTGGTTACCAACTGTATATTACTGCCCAGTAGAACTTTCCATGATGATGGAAATGTGCTACATGTGTGGTGTGCAATATGACGGTCAACAGCCACATGTGGCTAGCAGTTGAAATGTGACTGAGGAACTAAAATTTTAACTTTACTTAATTTAAATTTAAATAGTCATAGGTGTCTAGTGGTTACTGTATTTGACAGAGCAACTCTAGATCAAAGCTGGGTGGTCTCCAAGTCCAGTTCCTGTTCGAGAATGGAAAGAGAGTGTCAGTAGGATAAGGTCTCATCTTTTAGGCTGAAGAGGACTCCAGAGGTGTATATATTACTTCAGTTCAAATTTCATTTATCCATTCTTAGTCAACCAGCCACATCTAGGTATAAGGACAAAGAAAAAATTATTTCTGTCTAGAGGGCCATGTGGAGCTCTATTGTTATGCTCAAGTGATGGGCAGACATTGATGGATATCTAGAAGTCTCAGCCACAGCATCTCATTTTTGTAATCTTAACTCTAGGACTGTGGGCACATTAAACATTTCTAAGCCTTGGTGATAATGAGCATCATCACTACTCCATAAGGTTATTGTGAGGGTCATGATGAGCTAATGCTATAAAGCCCTCACTTTAATGCCATAAAGTACCATGCTGGGCACACAGTATTGAATTAATATTGGACATGGCTACTACAGCTTTTGTCAACTCCAGTAATGTTTACCGAGCACTGATGCCCTTTCTATTTTGAACATGGCTCAGCATGCATGCAGGCACCTATGATAATAAAGTTCTGAATAAGAAATTAGGGCTCTGCCAAACCACACAAGGGAAACAGCATACATGGAGACATGTCTGCACATCAGACGCCTGGCTCGGTTAATGAGAGTTTGCTTCTGAGAAAAATGTTCATCTGATGTGCTGGCAGTCCCAGGTTTCTTCGCCTGAGACATACTCACTGAAATGATTATTGTTACTGTGAAGGACCTCTTTGGGGATGCTCAAGAGCTTTTACCCAAGAAAGACAGCATGTTTCTTTCACTCCTTACTGCCAAATAGAGTCTAGTACAGTGAACAGAGAAAGATATGCTTTTTAAAAGAAGACTATGCCTTGTCGGTTCACAGTGTTTTCTTGATGAACTGATAATTAGCACATCTCTATCTTGAAGAAGATAGAGACTGACTATTTACTTGCTGAATGAAGCAACTTGGGTTTTTTCCATATCCTGACAATTGTAAGTAGTGCTGCTTTGAATGTTGGGGAGCGTGTGTCTTTTTTTACTCAGTGATTATGTTTTTAAGAAGAGTTTATGTATATTTTATAGCAGACTTACTTTAAGATATGTACACATCACTAAAGGGAAAGCCTCAATGTAAACAATCATTTATTATCAATTTCTAGTGAATCCTTAAAAAGAATAGTATTACAGTCTGAGAAGGGTGGCTTGAGGATCCACTGCAGCAGGCAAGACTGGATTTTCTTCCTTACCTCACTCTCAGGCGTGACCAGAGTCTCTAGCTGTCTTGAGCTCCAAGGAACAGATGACAGTGAAGTTCTTTTTGGTTGTCGCATTCTGGGGCAAATCAGGTGATATAAACTATACAGTGGGTTAAATAGAAGTTTAATGTAAGAATTACTAGCTATGCTATAATAATCACTATAAGGAAACTATAGGGTACCTTAAGATCAAGGAGGAGTAAACAGAAAAGGGTAAACTTGGAAGGACTTTGGACCTCTCTAAAGAGAATGCGATTCAGCCCAAAAGATAGTATAAAAGTTTGCTGCTTTGTCTGACCCGAAGCTGGTCTGGAGCTGCTGCCCTCTCAAATGCAGATGTGGGAGCAGGCAATCAGCAAGGGGTGGCACGGGCAAGCAGTGGGAGTCTGGAGACTGACAGGGGGAGGAGCTCTCAGAGCGTGTGGGCTGCACGGCAATCTGCAGAAGGAGCAGCAGCTCCATGTGGATATAGATGCAGAACTCTTAATTGCAGTGTCAACAAATGTAATTTAGTCAGAAGTTCAGAAGCAGCCAAACCAGATGATTTTGGCTTAGGATCTTTCCTGTAGTTGCAGTCGGGATGTTGGCAGAGGTTGCAGTTATCTGAAGTCTTGACTGGAGCTGGAGGATCGACCTTCCAGATGGTTCACTCACATGGTTGTGGCAAGAGGCCTCAGTTTCTCACAGGATCGTGGTAGGAAAATTTACTTCTTTGCCACACGAATCTCTCCATAGGCTCTTGAGTGTCCTCTCAACATGGTGGCTACCTCGCTCCATAAGAAGCAACCCAAGAGATTGCCCAAGCCACAGTCTCTTTTGTGGCCTGATTTTAGAATGACACATCACTTTATTTATTCTATTAGTTAGAAGTGAGTCACTAAATCAATTTCATACACAAGAGGAGAAGAATAAGGCTCCACGTTATCTAAGGAGTAACAAAGAGTTTCTGAACATATTTTGAAATCCTCATAGGAAAGATTTGTGAATTTTTCATTGGTCAAGCCAACTTCATGGACATTATCTGGTCTTGCATTATCTAGCAAGTACTGTACCTAAGATACTGCTATTATTATAACAGGTGTTTCAGTAGCAAGATGCCAGGGTATCTTGGTGGTGGGAGATATCCCTGGTGGTGGGAGATGAAACAGGAAGGAAGAGTTCAGATCTCCCTCATCAGGGTACCAAGTGATGATGCCCTTCAGGGCTCTGTGGAGAACCCACACTAACCTCACGCTGACACTGGCATTTAAACACGGGCTGCTCTAAAGGTGTCTATGTCCATGGTTAGCCATGCAGTTAAGAAATGGGGAGGGGCATGGTTGAAGGAAATAATGGGAAAACAAGGGGTCCCTTAAGAAAATGGTTACAAAATGTTGATAGATATGGCTACATGCCCGTTTATGAATGAATTACGAGCCAAAGGACAAATTAAGAAAGGATTTACAACATATATGTTAGAAAACAAGTTAGTTTTTATAATATCTTAATTTCTTCAGAAGCAAAAGACAACTATCTCCAATAGAAAAGTGGGCAAAGGATATGTTTGGGGAGGATTTAGAAGGGGGCGCTTAGATGCGATTGGGTCGACTTGTAATCACTCAGAATAAGGAGGAGCAGGGATTTTCTGAGCTTTCCCTTGGTCAGGATTCAGGAAGTACTTTAGCAGCCTGTGCTGCTCAGTTGCTCAGTCATGTCCGACTCTTGGTGACTTTAAGGACTGTAGTCTGTCAGGCTCTTCTGTTCATGGGCTTCTCCAAGTGAGAATACTGGAATGGGCTGCCATGGCCTCCTCCAGGGGATCTTCCTGACCCAGGGATCAAACCCGCATCTCTTATGTCTCCTGCATTGGCAGGCGGGTTCTTTACCATTGGTACCACCTGGGAAGTGGCCTGTAGCCACTTGTAACACCTTGCTGCTAAGTTGCTTCAGTCGTGTCCGACTCTGTGCGACCCCATAGATGGCAGCCCACCAGGCTTCCCCGTCCCTGGGATTCTCCAGGGAAGAACACTGGAGTGGGTTGCCATTGCCTTCTCCGTGTAACACCTTACATCTCCTTATTTATTGAGGAAATATGGTCTATGACTTGGGACATTTTTGTAAGAATATAATTTTCTTTTATCTTTCCCCTATGAAATATTTGGCACTTATGAAATTGTTCCTTATCTGTGATATTTTATGATAAAAAAGTAATAGTGAAGAATCTTTAACTGTTCATGTACATGTTGCAAGGAGTCAGTAAGACCTGCAGTGGAGAAGATCTGTTCATGAGCGGGTATTTCAAGAATCAATACTTCCAAATGGAAGGGGACATGGGAATCCTACTTTTTACATCCTTCCTTTATGCTCTTCTGACAATGCTCTTCTTGTTTATTACACAGCTGTTAAGTGATAGAAAGAGGATAGACTTGGAGGGGGCTGTACTCTGAACAAAGGCACAACCATGTGAATTTAAATAAAAGTAAGTGTGTCTCTGGGTGCCCATACTGCAGGATAAGGAAGTTGAACCTCATCAACATTAGGGCTTTTTCTTCATGCCTTCTGTGCCGTGGAATGACGTAAAGGCTCCAGGGCTTTATGAGAAATCAAATACTTAAGGGGGTCTCCAGGTCTTTGGCTCCTATTGTGCGCTGCCTTCTCCCTCCCTCCCTTCTCTCCTACCTCCCTTCTTCCATCCTGTCTCTTTTTCCCTTTTATGAGGAAGATAAATAGGTAAGGCAAAACTAATAAGAAACAGTATAACACTCCATAGTTGTTTTGTGGGTATCTTTCATAGTCTACTCTTTGTAGAAAGCAGAGCTCAAGGGTAAAGTTTATGGCCTAATTAATACCTTGTTTCAGAGTGCAAACCAGTGGTGTGCTGGAGTCTCACAGGAACTGTTGTTTTTCAGTTGCTCAGTCATGTTTGACTCTTTTGTGACCCCATGGACTGTAGCCCACCAGGTTCCTCTGTCCATGGGATTTTCCAGGCAAGAAAGAATATTGGAGTGGGTTGCCATTTCCTTCTCCAGGGGATCTTCCCAACCCAGGGATCAGATCTGTGGCTCCTGCCACATCTCCTGCATTGCAAGGCAGATTCTTTACCACTGAGCCAACAGGGACTCAGTCTCACAAGAGCCACTTGTTTAATTTTGGGGTATTTTTGTAAAATGCTGCCATAAATTAAACAAATGAACCAAATTAAACCAATGAAAGAAACTATGTGAAAAACAAAGGTAATAAATACCCAAACATTACTTCTTGATTATTTGATTATATTTTCCTATCATCTATGGTCTTGAGGTTGCAGTAAGAGTATCTTAGCAGCTTGAAAGCAGCCAGGGTGGGAGTATTTACACTACAGACGTGTTGACTGAACAACTGAACAATAGGTGTGGGACGCTGCCTTAGTCACGTCCAACTTTTTGCAACCCTATAGACTATAGCCCACCAGGCTCCTCTGTCCATGGGATTCTCCAGGCAAGGGTCCTGGGGTGGGTTGCCATTTCCTTCTCAGGAGGATTTTCCCTACCCAGGGATGGAACATGTATCTCTTGTGTCTTCTACACTGACAGGAGGGTTCTTTACCACTGGTGCCACCTGGGAAACCCTAACAATAGATAAATAATACAAATGAGGGCTTGACTTGTTATTCTTTGTAGTTTCACTTTCATCTTATTCATTCTAAATGAAAATGTCAGGCAATCTTACATTGGGACTATCCTAGGAGAGCCATTGTTGAACATTCACTAGCACACCACTGGGCAAACCCAGAGAACCAGGAGTGAGGAAAACAGGGAGTGAAGCAGGGAAGGAGGCAACTCAGATACAAGGAGGTGTAGGTATAGTCCCCAGATAATTGAAACAGGGTCTTCAGCAGCTATTGGCACACCTATGTTCACTGCAGCAGCATTCACAATATTCAAGAGATGGAAGTAACTAATGTCTATTGACATGATGGATAAAGAAACTATGATACATACCTATGATGGGCTATTATTCAGCCTTAAAAAGAGGAAATCTATCCTATGCTGTAGTGTGGATGAACTGAAAGGACATTATACTGAGTGAAATAAGTCTACCACTGTGAAAGAAAAATAAAAATGGATTCTGTATTGCTAAGAGAGCTCCCTAAAATGGAGTCAAGAGGCCATTGAGGAAGCATGTCTCTGCCCGGGTGGAATATGACCTTTTGACCTCTTATTGTCTTAATGTAGGCATCCAGAATATCCACCAGAAACTCAAGATGCCTGTTGGACCCTTACCCTAAAATAAATTGTGATTTCTTAAGGATAAATATTTCCTGACTTGCCTCGGAGTCAATCACAGTTCTCTTCAGAAAACTATTAACTACCTTGTGGCTTTAATCTCTATAAACCCCCGATTCTTTGTCTTCCTCAAAACATGTGGTTTTACTGGAATTTGCCTCCTTAATTGCAATTCTGTGTGAGTGTTACTTGCTCAGTTGTGTCTGACTCTTTGCAACCCCATAGACTGCAGCCCACCAGGCCCCTCTGTCCATGGGATTCTCCAGGCAAGAACACTGGAATGGGCAATTCTGAGGAATGCCAAATAAAGCTCTTTGTTCTTTGCAGCCTCAATACTATTATTGTTCAACATTGCATGACTCCACTTACATGAGGTATCTAAAATTGTCACTCTTACCAACAGTGGGGGCTTCCCAAGTGGTTCAGATGGTAAAGAATTTGCCTGCAGTGTGGGAGAGCTGGGTTCGATCCCTGGGTCGGGAAGATGCCTTGGAGAAGGGAATGGCAGCCCACTCCAGTATTCTTGCCTGGAGAATTCCATGGGCAGAGGAGCCTGGCAGGCTACCGTTCACGGGGTTGCAAAGAGGTGCACATGACTGAGCAACTAACAAGCACACATAGAAATAGTGGTGGCCAGGGCTAGGGAGATAGGGGAAAGGGTAGAGAGTGTGAGTTTGCAAGATGAAAAAATTCTAGTGCTCTGTTGTATAACAATATGTATATAGTTAACACTACTGTACTGCACACTTAAATATAATGGACATAGTAAATTTTATGTTACACACACACACACACACACATATATATAAATATAATGGTAAAGAATCCACCAGCAATGCAGGAGACACAATCCCTGGGTCAGGAAGATCCCCTGGAGGAGGTCATGGCAACCCACTCCAGTATTCTTGCGTGGAGAATCACCATGGACAGAGGAACCTGGTAGGCTACAGTCCATGGGGTTGCAAAGAGTCAGACATGACTGAGCAACTAAGCACACACATACCACACATTAAAAAGAGGGAAAAACGGTTACTTAGCTAGTCTCAGGGTCTAACATGCACATCTAATTGATTGGTTTCATAGGATATCTTCAGGGTTTCCAAATAGTCCATATGTATGAAAAAGAGGAAAGGCATTCTCTCCCAGGACCAGCTGTCTCCCAGGTCCAATGGGCTGACCAGGTCCCCTCTGTCTTCCACCAGTCAGTCACCCTATAGGGTGTGACTCCACTGTCACCTGGCCTCTCCAAGTAGTTGTCTGGTTTCAGGGACAGCAGTCTCTCTTTGTATGCACTGAGTGGGGGGCTTCTTGATCTGCACCAGTGGTAGCAGCGGCAGTGACTGGCTCCACAATCACAAGCTGTCTCTAGATCCAGGAAGCAAGGTACGTGGGCAGATTGGAGTGACACAGAAACTGAGCCTGTGCTCTCTAGATTCAAGCTGAAATCAGGAAGGAGTTATGTGGGAACACAGTTACTAGTCATCAGAAATAATGAGGAAAAGGAAGAATTGCAACTTAATTGTGTAAGGGGTTTAGTTGAGAAAGCCACTCCTCCAAAAAGCAAACAGGTGATGGTGAGCTAGGTAAAATATTTTCTGCAGAAGAAAAGCATCTTGATGGTACCTACTCAGAGTTTCACAAGCAAAGTATTGATACATAAAGGCCAGTATTATTGGTTACTATTCTACTATGACTATAGTAAGTAGCTTATAAAATTCAACTAAGGAATGGAAGAGAGCTACATTTATTAAAAGGGTGCTGTATTGATGGGAACACATTTTAGTTTTCAAAATATCACTTTGGAGAGTAAATTCATCAATCTAAAAGAGCTAATTGGAAGCTAGATTTTATTATTCTTTGCTCTTGGGAAATTGGCAAGAAAAATAGGGTCACATCCCTCTTGTTTATACTGCATTTGCATTGTGCTTTGGAGAATGGATTGCCACATTAATTAAGCTGAGTAAATTCTTATAAGAACTACTTGCTTTTATTAGCAAATGCTAATCAAAAGGCTTCCATACATTTAATCAGTTGTTTACCACTACTCCTTGGGTGTAGCAGTTTTTGTTTCCTTCCCTGTTCAGAGGTGAAATTGACTTAAGACCCTCTAGATTGAACTAGAGCTCAGAGAGGTGATTTTTTTTCTTAATGATTTGCTGCTAAGTTGCTTCAGTTGTGTCTGACTCTTAGCGATACCAGGGACTGCAGACCACCAGGCTCCTCTGTCCATGGGATTCTCCAGGCAAGAGTACTGGATTGGGTTGCCCCAAAGTAACTCCAGACACTGATTCTCAAGCCTGAGTGAGAAATGTATGGTTTGTCGAATGGAAAGAAATCCAATGCCCCTATGACAGCTGTCAGGACAGTCCTTATACCCTCACTCTCTACCCCCATCACATCCCCTCACCTTCTTCATGTATTGCTTGTGGTCTGATTTCTGACTGCCGGCATCCAAATATCCTTTTCTGCAGGCTTTTCCTGTGCAAACTGCAGGCCAATAGTGGTCCTTATGTTTAGCGGCCTTCTGCCAACTGATGGAGCTGGTGTATAGATAACTACCTCAGCTCCCTCACTTCTGGGGTGACGGTTCTGACACACAAGCTACACACAGACCCCCAGGGTTCTGGAGCAGAATCAAGTTCCAGTGGTCCACAGTAGGAACTCACATGACAACATGTCCTTTATTATCTTCTTTCCTTCCTTGGCTCACTCCCCATTCCCCTGGAGCTGTTTCTGGGGATGGCTTCCAAAATAAACCACTTAACTGAGGAACCAAAATGAAGACAGCCTCTAAAATCATAAGACAAATTTGAGCTGAATATAATGCCATTATTTCCAGAAGAGCCCTTGAAAATGATGTATTCATTTCAGCTGAGTTCTTCTTTGATTTGGCCATAGCTGAAAGAATGTTCTTCATACCTACTATTTTTCCAGTTGTTTCCAGAAGCCATCAGTTTTTATTCTTTATCTAAAGTAGCTTTTCAGATATAAAGTTTAATTAGTATATTGCAGTCTATGAAAGGAACAATAAGCTTGAAATTTAACCAGTTTATCTCCCCCTCCACCCACTCCTTTATTTCCCCTTCCCCATCCTTTTATTTAACATTTGGTTAAAATATCCATACATTTTGATAAGTAGTTGAAAATATGAAAATAAATGAACTAAGGACCTGAATTAGAAAAAAAAATGATGGCAAAATCATTCAAGGAAAGCAAGAGGAAAACATGGAAAAAGATAATGGCAGAAATAATTAATTAAAACCCACAGAGATATAGAATTGATAAAGCAAACATAAGATTCTTTTTAAAAATCAGTTGTATAAACCTCTGACAAGTCTATTCAAGAAATAAAGAGAGCATAAATAAGCAGAGTTAACTGTTATGATATAACATTTAATAATTGAAGATGCTTTTTCAACATTGTTCAGAAATTGCTGTCTAGAATTACCCTAACTTCATTTTTTAAATACAGGTATTACAAGAAGTGGTGACTGTAGAATTTCTAGGTAGGAAAGATTAGAAGGATACATGCTTATGGGATGGAGATATTTGAGACTGGGCCTGCCCTCAACACTGAAAGGTAAGTTGTGAACCTGTAAGGGGGAAAATAAATTACCCAGCATTTCCCAAATTCATGGGTCACTAGGGTTCTTCAGACTATAGGCTGGACAACACTGTTGTAGGGAATTCAATGAACAAGAACTAAAAAGGAAAGTCAAAAGGTAGAGCTATTCGTTTATTTACAAAATAATTATTTTTAGATGATATGAGAGTTTGTTTCTCTAGAAAAGTTAAGAAAATCCCAGTTGAAAAACTATATGACAAGCTACAATGTTAATAACTTTACAGAATATCAGCAAAACTAGTTATAAATGGAATATGAAATTTATCATATTTAAACATTATAAAAATATAAAATGCCTGCTGCTGCTGCTGCTGCTAAGTCGCTTCAGTTGTGTCCGACCCTGTGCGACCCCATAGACGGCAGCCCACCAGGCTCCCTGTCCCTGGGATTCTCCAGGCAAGAACACTGGAGTGGGTTGCCATGTCCTTCTCCAATGCATGAAAGTGAAAAGTGAAAGTGAAGTCACTCAGTTGTGTCAGACTCTTAGCGACCCCATGGACTGCAGCCCACCAGGCTCTTCCATCCATGAGATTTTCCAGGCAAGAGTACTGGAGTGGAGTGCCATTGCCTAGGAATGAAATTAATAATATACTGCTTCTTCTTTTTTTTAATATACTGCTTCTATATGAAAAAAATCAGAAAGTGTTCCTGAAGAAAATTAATGAACAAATGGGAGCATTTTTAACATTGTGAAGAGGTTAATTTCTGAAATTAATCTATGTGTACAATATATACATTATTAGAAT
>SJYC01123912.1:0-24266 GCA_006408675.1 Madoqua kirkii | reverse complement strand
TCTGAAAAATAATATATGTATATATCTATACCTGAATCACCTTGCAATGCACCTGAAACATTGTAAGTCAACCCTAATTCAATAAAATAGACAAATTAAGAAAAAATTAAATGAGTAAATAGAGAAAAGAAATATTTAGAAAAGAAGTTATATGAGAAGGACTTATCTTACTAAATGTACGCTGCTGCTGCTGCTGCTGTGTTGCTTCAGTTGTGTCTGACTCTGTGCGACCCCAGAGATGGCAACCCACCAGGCTCCCCCATATAAATAATATGTAAAAATATTATAAAGTGTTTACAATTTAATTTCATGGTACTGATTCAAAATATAGACATTCATATTCTAGAACACAAAATAGATTAAAATATAATAAATGAAGCATCAAAAATCAATAAGTGATGAATTATTTAATAACTGATGTTGAGACATTGGTTATTTTCAAAAGTAATAATCTTAGAACCTCCTTTTACAAATAAATGAGGAAAGAAAAGAAGCAAAAAGCAAGGGAGAAAGGGAAAGATATATTCAACTGAATGCAAAGTTCCAGAGAATAGCAAGGAGAGATAAGAAGGCCTTCTTTAATGAACAAAGTAAAGAAATAGAGTAAAACAATGGGAGAGACTAGCGATCTTTTTAAGAAAACTGGAGATATCAAGGGGACATGTTATGCAAGGATGGGCACAATAATGGACAGAAATGGTAAGGACCTAAATGAAGTAGAAGAGATAAAGAAGAGGTGACAAGAAGACAGAAGAACTATACAAAAAAGGTCTTAATGGTCTGAATAACTATTATGGTGTGGTCACTTACCTAGAGCCAGACATCCTGGAGCGTGTCTAGTCAAGTGGGCCTTAGGAAGCATTTCTACAAACAAAGCTATGGAGGTGATGGAATTCCAGCTGAGCTATTTCAGATCTTAAAAGATGATTCTGTTAAGGTGCTGCAGTTAATATGTCAGCAAATTTGGAAAATTCAACAGTGGTCACAGGACTGGAAAAGTTACATTTTCATTCCAATCCCAAAGTAGGACAATGCCAAAGAATGTTCAAACTACTGAACAATTGTGCTCTTTTTACATGCTAGCAAAATTATGCTCAAAATCCTTCAAGCTAGACTTCAGCATACATGAATCTAGAACTTCCAGATGTACAAGCTGGGTTTCAAAGAGGCAGAGGAACCAAAGATGAAATTGCCAACATTCATTGTATCATGGAGAAAGCCAGGGAGTTCCATAAAAACATCTACTTCTGCTTCATTGATTATACTAAAGCCTTTGCCAGCAAAGATCTGTATAGTCAAAGCTATGGCTTTTCCAATAGTCATGTATTGAGGTGTGAGTTGGACCATAAATAAGGTTGAGTGCCAAATGAGATATCAAGGGGACATGTTATGCAAGGATGGGCACAATAATGGACAGAAATGGTAAGGACCTAAATGAAGTAGAAGAGATAAAGAAGAGGTGACAAGAAGACAGAAGAACTATACAAAAAAGGTCTTAATGGTCTGAATAACTATTATGGTGTGGTCACTTACCTAGAGCCAGACATCCTGGAGCGTGTCTAGTCAAGTGGGCCTTAGGAAGCATTTCTACAAACAAAGCTATGGAGGTGATGGAATTCCAGCTGAGCTATTTCAGATCTTAAAAGATGATTCTGTTAAGGTGCTGCAGTTAATATGTCAGCAAATTTGGAAAATTCAACAGTGGTCACAGGACTGGAAAAGTTACATTTTCATTCCAATCCCAAAGTAGGACAATGCCAAAGAATGTTCAAACTACTGAACAATTGTGCTCTTTTTACATGCTAGCAAAATTATGCTCAAAATCCTTCAAGCTAGACTTCAGCAGTACATGAATCTAGAACTTCCAGATGTACAAGCTGGGTTTCAAAGAGGCAGAGGAACCAAAGATGAAATTGCCAACATTCATTGTATCATGGAGAAAGCCAGGGAGTTCCATAAAAACATCTACTTCTGCTTCATTGATTATACTAAAGCCTTTGCCAGCAAAGATCTGTATAGTCAAAGCTATGGCTTTTCCAATAGTCATGTATTGAGGTGTGAGTTGGACCATAAATAAGGTTGAGTGCCAAAGAATTGATACTTTCAAATTGTGTTGCTAGAGAAGACTCTTGAGAGTACCTTAGACTGAAAGATCAAACTAGTCAATCCTAAAGGAAATTAACCCTGAATATTCATTGGAAGGACTGATACTGAAGCTGAATCTCCAATACTTTGGTCATCTGATGTGAAAAGCTGATGCACTGGAAATGACCCAGATGCTAGAAAAGGTTGAGGACAGAATGAGAAGGGGGTAGCAGAGGATTAGGTGACTAGACAGCATCACTGAATCAATGCACATGAGTTTGAGCAAACTCTGCAAGATAGTAGAGGACAATGGAGCCTGATGTACTGCAGTCCATGTGGTGGTAGAGAGTTGAACATGATTTAGTGACTGAACAATAATAAAAGTACTGAGAATGTCACTTAAAAGTGCATATAAATCCTTTCATAAATTTGGTGAAAACAAATGAATATGTATTTAATTCCTGAACTGGTAAGGGATCTCCATGTAGAAAACAATGGAAGGAATTATAAAAGAAGAAACATAGATTTGACCAGAAGCAAGAAGAACAACATTCCTGAATCCTATGGAATGGAAACCACACTCATAGAAAGTTAGAATGAAACAGCTGAGTAATATATCCCAGATGGAAGATCAAGATTACACCCAAAAAGAACTACATGGAGTGATTTTAGGCAATTTGTTGGAAAAAGAATTTAGAATTATTACAGTGAAGGTGATCCAAGATCTTGGGAAAAAATGGAGGTAAGATTGAGAAAATGCAAAAAATGCTTAACAAAGACTTAGGAGAAATAAGAATAAACAAACAGAGATGAACAATACAGTGTAAGTAAATGAAAAATGCACTAGAAGGAGTCATTAGCAGAATAACTGAGGGATAAAAATGAATAAGTGGCCCTGGAGACAGAGCAGTAGAAATCACTGCCACAGAACAGAATAAAGAGAAGAGAAATCAGAAATGAAGAAACCTTTAGAGAACTCTTAGACGACATTAAACACACCAACATTCACAAGATAGAGTTCCCATAAGGAGAAGAGAAATAGGATCTGAGAAAATATTTGAAGAGATAATTGCTGAAGACTTCTGTAATATTGGAGAAGAACATTCATCAAAGTCCAGGAAGCACAGAGAGTACCAGACAGGATAAACGCAAGAAGGAACAGGCTGAGACACATAGTAATCAAACTGACAAAAATTAAAGACCAAGATAAAATATTAAAAGTAACCAGGAGAAAGTGACAATATATAATGCAACTCTCATAAAATTATCAACTGATTCCTCAGCTCAGACTCTGCAGGCCAGTTGGGAGTGGCATGATATATTCAAAGTGATGAAAGGGAAGAACCTACAACCAATATTACTCTACCCACCAAGGCTCTCATTCACGTTTAACAGAGAAATCAAAAGGTTTACAGACACACAATACATAAGAGAATTTAGCACCAATAGGCCACTTTTCAACAAATGCTAAATGAACTTCTCTAAAGGGGAAAGAGACCAGCAACTTAAAATAATCTTGTAATATATAGACTACTATAGCAAAACCTTACAAAAATAGAAAATCCCCAAACTACAACACACACACAAAAGCAGTCCAAACACAACACTAAAGCTAGTCATCTCAATGAGGTACCATTTCACGCCAGTCAGAATGGCTGTGATCCAAAAGTCTACAAGCAATTAATGCTGGAGAGAGTGTGGAGAAAAGGGAACCCTCTTACACTGTTGGTGGGAATGCAAACTAGTACAACCACTATGGAGAACAGCCACTATGGAGATTTCTTAAAAAAACTGCAAATAGAACTGCCTTATGACCCAGCAATCCCATTGCTGGGCATACACACTGAGGAAACCAGAATTGAAAGAGACATGTGTACCCCAATGCTCATCGCAGCATTGTTTACGATAGTCAGGACATAGAAGCAACTTATATGTCCATCAGCAGATGAATGGATAAGAAAGCTGTGGTACATATACACAACGGAGTATTACTCAGCCTTTAAAAAGAATACATTTGAATCAGTTCTAATGAGGTGGATGAAACTGGAGCCTATTATACAGAGTGAAGTAAGCCAGAAAGAAAAACACCAATACAGTATACTAACTCATATATATGGAATTTAGAAAGATGATAACAATAACTCTGTATGCGAGACAGCAAAAGAGACTCAGATGTATAGAACAGTCTTTTGGACTCTGTGGGAGAGGGCGAGGGTGGGATGATTTGGGAGAATGGCACTGAAACATGTATAATATCATATATGAAACAAGTCACCAGTCCAGGTTCAATGCATGATACTGGATGCTTGGGGCTGGTGCACTGAGACGACCCAGAGGGATGGTATGGAGAGGGAGAAGGGAGGGGCGTTCAGGATGAGGAACACGTGTATATCTGTGGCGGATGCATGTTGATGTATGGCAAAACCAATACAATATTGTAAAGTAAAAAATAAATAAAATTTAAAAATAAATAAAGATGGTCATCTCACCTCAAGTGGAGAGAACAAGAGAGGAAGGAGAGAAAAAAGACCTATGAAAACAAATCCAAAACAATTAAGAAAATAACAGTAAGAACATAATGCTGCTGCTACTGCTAAGTCGCTTCAGTTGTGTCTGACTCTGTGCGACCCCAGAAACGGCAGTCCACCAGGCTCCCCTGTCCCTGGGATTCTCCAGGCAAGAACACTGGAGTGGGTTGCCATTTCCTTCTCCAATGCAAGAAAGTGAAAAGTGAAAGTGAATTTACTCAGTTGTGTCCAACTCCTAGCGACCCCATGGACTGCAGCCTACCAGGCTCCTCCATTCATGGGATTTTCCAGGCATGAGTACTGGAGTGGGGTGCCATTAGTTACCTTAAATGGATTAAGAAATGGATTAAATGCTCCAACCAAAAGACAAAGACTGGTTGACTGGATAGAAAACAAGTCCTGTAGATACTGTGTCTACAAGAGACCCACTTCAGTCCAAGGGACACATACAAACTGAAAATGAGGGGATGGATAAAGGTACAGTAAGTCCCCTACAGAAGAATTTTCAAGTTGCAAACTTTCAAAGATGCACACTTCGAAAGTATACATCTTTCAAATGTACACTTGCTTGTCCAATCGTATAAGTTAGTTAGCATGTCTGGTGTACATTGTCATATGCATACGTCCTCTACAAGTGGTTACGCTTTTGCGTACTGCTGCACAGTGCTGTGTAGAGTACAGTAGTACAGTATCTTTATTTCAGGCCCAGGATGTCCAAAAGCAAGTATAAAAATGAGAGGTGACGTAGCTGGTACTGCTCAGACATGCCAAGTACCAAGAAAGGATAAAGACAGAGAAAAAATAATGGAAGCAACGAAGAGATTCATGATGCAGGAAATGGTGAGGAGATTTCTTTATTTGAGGAGGCACTGTTAGTTTGTGAGGATCTAGATGTAGAATGGTACGTGAAAGTTGCAGCAGCTGTTCAGAATGTAATCCAGTGCCGTTGTGTCATTTGTGATGAGGACATTTCCTCATTTTCATACCTAGACATCACTGGATCATTTTCTCAAGAGAGTGTATGGAACTGACTCCAGCAAGTAACAGGAACCTGTGCCATCAAGGTCGGGTGTGAGTGAAACTGCAGCTTCCTGGCCATGTCCCCCACTCTGCTTTTCCCTGGTCGTGGGCATAGCTCTCTACTCCCATTGTGAGAACTCCTAGTGGAACATTAGGATCGATGCAGAGATATTCAGGAGTTGGCAGAATGCCTGTCATAGTTAGTGAGGCTGGATCTTCAAATCAGAGAGGACAGAAGACAGTGATGTGACGAGTCAATGGGGGAGCCTCATGATTACCCCCCGTAATCAGATCAGGAGTTCTCCTGGTGGGAACAGAAGCAGAAGCGGTTGTATGCATGAGGAGTACAGTTGTATGAGAGCTCCCCGTTTCTGGACTGGCATCTTCTAATGAGTGTCTTTTTTTCTTCAAATCTGTAACCCAAGCAACACCTAGGCCTAGGAAAGTTATGTTCTTGGCACTGGCTCCTGGGATACTTTAAAGTGATGTCCCACCTGCTGGTAGAGAGCATTTGGCTTTAGTGTTGGATACTTTTTTCATTTGAATCCATAACCTGTACATTTTAGTAGAGTCCTTCAGAGAGCACCCAAGACCAGTTCTGTGGCCCAAAGGTGGAACCTGAAGAAGGGCGAAAGTAGAGGCAGTGGTGGTCAGATTCTCCTGGGACTGTTAAGGGGCTCTCTTTTGATTTGGGAGGATTTAAAGTCAACATAAACCCAACTGAAAAATCAACAATTGAAATAGGGTTAAAGCAAGTGTGCCCATCTGATATGAGAAAACTTAGAAGTTTGTGGAAATAAATCAATGAGATGGGAAAACATTTCTGTGAGTGCATTGCCATTGAGGAAAACATGGGACTTAAGATTTTGTTATCTTTTTTACAACATTTTGTGTGGTGAGACATTAAGAATTCTTTCTAGCATCTGTTTTTACATTCCTCTCCCTGGACTATAATGAACACCTGTCTACCCCTCTGGACTGTGAATTTATTGAAGGTGGACACCATGTGCTATTGAAATTTACATTTCCAACTCTCTCCTTCCCGACAGAGTGCCTGCTATATCATGACAAATCTCCAGTGGATGAAGTTGAATCATCAGCTATTAAATGCTTTTTTAAAAAACTTTAAATTTTGTATAATGGTATAGTTGATTAACAATGTTGTGATAGTTTCAGGTGAACAGCAAAGGGACTCAGCCATACACGCACATGTATCCATTCTCCCCTGAATGCCTCTCCCATCCAAACTGCCACATAACTCTGGGCAAAATTGCATGTTCTAAACAATACACCTTATTGGCTATTCATTTAAAATATAACAGTGTGTACATGTCCATCCCAGACTCCTGACTATTCCTTCCTCTCATCCTTCCCCCATCAGCTGTCAAATTCTTAGAGGTATAAAATTAGCAGAAAAGTTCTGTCTCTCTTTGTGAAATAGTGTTTGGCTTGTCCCCAAATTCTTGAGGTCAACACAGAATCATGTTCATAATCATCCATAAAAGAATCTTTTTTTTTGACTGTCTGGACCAGCCCAGATGGCTGCCATCTTTGAGGAGTGGTTACTGTCCCACAGGACACTCCTGCCAAAACAGGTACTTCTCCAGGTGGTAGAACAAGAGGGCAATGAGTCCCTTTTCAATGAGGAAATGGGCAGAAGAGTATGACCAAATCCAGAAAGAGCTTTGTGAGCAGTGAGCACGCACTGCCTTACCTTGCTTCCTCCACTGTGTTCCATGGCCTCTTCATGTGCTAACATTGTTCTTTAAATTCATATATTGGCATGGTTAGGAGATGACAGTACTGGATCCTGACGTCCCTCTGGAGTTTGCTATTCTCTCAGCCCAGTCTAGTGTCTGGATTTCTTGCTTCAGCTGTTTCTTTTGAGTTTTTAGCACTAACTCAGGAGCCCTGCTCTGAAAGTCCTCTTAGTTTTGCAAAATGGGTGAGTGGGTGATGAGTTTGGGAAGGAGATTAAAGAAAAGAGTGGGTGAGCAGGTACATGAGGGAGCAAGAGGGAACTTGAGATGGGAAAGGAAATTTGTTAGGGATGCTGAGGTTTCACTATTATGCCCCACTCTCTTTATTAAAATGTGTACTAAGAAGGCATCCAAAGTAGTGGGGTTAAAACTTAGAGATTGTGTTAGGAGGAGAGAGTTTCTAGGGATAAAAATAATGTTGGAATAAAGAATGGAGAACAAAAGGAAACTGGACATAAAAAGAAGGGGAAAGAGACAATGGACGTATGCACAGAATGCAGAGAACTTGGGTTAGAATCTGTGGTGTGCAAACTTCTGAAGCTAGTGGAACAGATGCTGTGAACATGCCAGCAGAGAATGGCAGGCTCAGGGCAGCAACCACAGTGGGGCTCATGTCATGGCTGTTGCTGATGCAGTAGGTCACATTTCTCATTAGCAGCCTTTTTTCCTTACTGCAGTGCTTAAGAAAGAACCAAAGATCACAATCACTTTATGTTGAATTCCAGGTGGTGGTAGTGGTAAAGAATCCATCTGCCAGTGCAGGAGACGTAAGAGACATGGGTTAGATCCCTGGGTTGGGAAGATCTCCTGGAGGAGGACATGGCAACCCACTCCAATATGCTTGCTTGGAGAATCCTATGAACAGAAGAGCCTGGTGGGCTATAGTCCATAGACTGTCAAAGAGTCTCACATGAATGAAGCAACTTAGCATGCAGGTACATGGCCTCATTCCTCTTCCTCCCTGTTTCCCTAACTAGATACAGACAACTGAGGGCGTTTCAGAGCATTGCCTATTGGATTCAGGAAAGCAGTTTCTGCAGTCCGAGTCTCCCTTCACTTTTTTATTTATTTTTGTCCATGCGGGGGCTTTGCTGCTTCTTGGGCTGCTCTCTAGGTGAGGCGCACAGGCTTCTCAATGTGGCAGCTTCTCTTGTTGCCGGCCTCTGTAGTTGCAGCAGGTGGGATCTTCCCAGACCAGGGATCAAACCTGTGTCTCTTGCATTCGCAGGTGGATTCTTTTCTGTGGAGCCACCAGGGAAGCCCCTTCCCTTCACCTTTGAAGATGGAGAAGAACATTCTTGATGTGTCTCCACCTTGCCTGCCTCTGTTTGAGGACTTGTCTGAGACCCCTTCTTGGGTTTCAGAGCTGGGA
The DNA here is from genome assembly GCA_006408675.1 of Madoqua kirkii. Lineage (NCBI taxonomy): Eukaryota > Metazoa > Chordata > Mammalia > Artiodactyla > Bovidae > Madoqua > Madoqua kirkii. The sequence continues at coordinate 15,501 of SJYC01123912.1, read as the reverse complement.
AGATCCATTTACTCATGAAAAGGATCTCCTGCAGCTATGGGGGAGAATTATCAAAACTAGAATGGCTCTTAGGTCACCTTCATGGTGTATGAGGCCACATGCCTACACAGGACTAAATTAAAATGTCTTTGAATTTCTGCAAGAATGTCCATACTCCACGGTTGATATTTCCAGCCTATAACAAAGGTTAGTATTTTCTTCAGCTAACAAATATTCATCTCTTCAGTGAGGCGTAATCCAGTCCTTAATCCTGAATTGGGTGCTTTTACTGTCATAAACATCTTCAAAGATGTTCTACAACTTTAATTCATCTGGGTGCCTGAAGTGAACTACGGTTTTGTTCTAAGGTTGTTTCAAGTTTCCTGGCAGCCAGTCTGGTCCTCCCAGGGCTCATTTACCGCTCACTGTGTTCTGAAGGCCTCGGGGCTCTTGTCCCCTCTCTTGTAAACAGTTATTTTCTCTCTTTCTCTGGAGAGAAGAGGGAGAATGATTTCTTCTGGGATGATTCAGGTTTTGCACCCTTTATTACACACACACACACACACACACACACACACACACACACACACACAATGTTTAAACATGATTTGTGGGGAACCTGAAGGGAATTTGTGAATTCCTTGAAGCTTATCCAGGCACCTCAATTTAAGTCATCTTAGTTTTAACATAAAAATCCTTATTATTTAGTTGTTTCTGATATTCACCATGTTGCATAGCTATCTAGATTCTTCTCAAAATTCACGCTTTTAAAGCCTTACAGTCTCATTACACGTCTTCCACCAGCTGCTCATCACTCTTTTGAGGGGGCATGCCTGAGGGATGAGGCAGTACAGGGTGGCCCCTGCTTCCTGGGCTCTCTCCCAGGTTTCCAGGGCTCACAGAGATTAACCACTGACGTTTCTAATACTGCCAAGGGCTTCCTGACATGTTTTCAATCACAGCGGGCTGGACCAAAGCTCTGGTGGGGGCTGTGGGAGTGACGGCACAGACTTTCCTTCAGGAGAGAGCTGGCTGTGGGAGTGTAGTCGGCTGCCTGCCGCTAGCTGCAGTACCTTCAGGACCCACCACAGTGTTCGAGTCCAGACCACTCTCTCCTCAGAGAGCTCCCGGTCAGTGAGAGTCTGTTGGGGGTGCGAGGCCTGCCCATTTCTGCTGGCGTGGGGCACCCTTTGCATGCAAGCTGGTGGGCCAGCTGAGACTTTCCCAGGGCTGTACCTCATATGGAAGCTCCTCCTGCTCGGTCTCCCCCAACCTTTTTCACAGGCATCAGCTTTCCACGGAGTCTCAAGGCCTCCCCAACCTGCCCTCCTCACCCCTTATCTTTCCCAAGTGTCCCCTCAGCGAGTCTCTTGCCCTTCTAACTCTGTCCTGGTGTCTGCTTCTGGGGGGACCTGAACTGATGCAATTCGACTCACAGGCGACTCTGCTGGTCACTTCACACAATCGCACACTGCCTTCCCAGATTCCCACCCAGAAATCGTTCTCACATCCTGCCAACCCATTTTATCACAGAGGTAGGAGTCTGCTGGGTGCTGGGCTCCATTCTTTTGTTATGCAATTTGTTAGGATTCATAGGACCACCCCATTCAGTATCTCACAGGGTGCTTAGTTTTCCTAGAGATGACACAGAGGCAAGAAGTAGTCAAAAACATACTTTATTTCTGTATGGAGATTTTTCCAGGATCCCAGGTTGGAAAGTATAGAAACTTTAGGAACTACCTGTCTTTGCTTACATGACTCTTCCTGAAAGCCAGGTCAATAAGTTTAGCTCCCAAGCCCCCTTTTCCCAGGGTTCCACCTAGTCTTTCCGAGAAAAAGGAAATTCTCCTATGTCTTAGCGCTTTAGTGGGAGGTGAGAAAGATAAGAACTCTTGTCCTTTAGTTCTTCCCATTTAGTCTTCCTCCTCATACTCCAGTTGCTATGGTCCTACTGTGTGTCTATGATATACATCAATTTCTGTCTGTGAAAGAGCGAGAAGGAACTGGCACAGTATAAATATCTCACTGATAGGAACTGGATCCCACATTTTGGAAATAACATAACAAAGATGGCCCAATGATGCTTTCTATTTTATCACTACTGAACAGAATGTCAAGGAGAAACACTTAGGAGATAAACGCAGGGTGATGCATTTCTATAAGAGTGAGACCCACGCACAGTACAAATCATGATGTTTCTCACACATGGGAGAAGACAGCACTTTCATCAGTTAAATGGGTATTGGAGGGTGAGTCAGTGGAAGGCTTGGTGGGCTCTCTCTCTCAGAGGAAGCGTTCTGCCGTATTTGATGCTACCCACTCCCACAATGTGCAGTGATGATGATGCCCACCCACGTCCCTCAGTCCCTCTAGATTGGCTGATGCTCTCTTTGGAATTATCTCAAAGAACTTTCATTGCAAAAGGCTACCTTAAGGTCTTTGACTTTGACCCCATCACGTATGTTGAGTGTGAGTCTTTACAATCCTGTGGAGAATCTGCTTCTCAACTGCCTCCATGCCTGCTGGGCAGCCTAGACCAGCTAAGACTGGTGAGTTAACAATGGCCTGTCTGATAGGCTTTCTCAAGAACAGAAAAGCTGTGTGTCCCCAGTTCAGGGCCAAGTCCAGATCAAGTGTTCAACAGTCCTTGTTAAATTCAACTCTAACCTCTTCCATAGAGAGAAAGTCCCCCTACTCCTTAACATTTTCTTCTTGGGTACTTCTCATAATCATGCCAGTTCTTTACATCATCCCTCTGATGTGAACAATCCATACATGGCCTGATTCTTTATTGGAAGTATGACTAAAATGTTTTGGGCACTGACTTTCGTTGCCCCTAAATTAAGTATTCCATCTGCGTGTTTACACTGAGCTGGTTTCCTTAGTTTAATCCTTCTCGTTCTGCTTTGGTGAACGTGGCTGTCAGGTCCTTCTGGTTTCTACCATAGCTCTATAGCTGCTTCCTGGCCTGCCAATGCCCTAGCAAGGTTAGGGCCAGCACAGCTGGTAAAGGCTGTAAACGTGGTGTGCACCACTGTTCTCCTTCAACATGATAGACGCAGGACCTGTGCATGCATTCTTCAAGCCATGAGGAAGGCATTTCTATAGTTACACGTTGTCTCTGTTTTCAGCCACATCTGGACAAACCACAGATCTGGAGACAGAAAGAAATTGCAGGCTTACCCGCTGTAACCCCCAAAATTGTGTTAGGACATGAAGTGCTCTTAGTTCACGACTCTTTGTTGACCGACTCTTCTTCTTTAGGGTTTATTGATCATTCTGCCTCCTTTAGGCAGGAGGTCAGCAAAGCCAGTGGCAGGAAAGGGAGATTCAGAGTCTAAAGAGCAGGTGTAAGGTGACCTCTTCCCCCGAAGGTGGTTGCAGGGCACAGCCTCCTCAGCCATTGAGCATCTGAGCACATGCCTAATGCTAGTATAAAGAAAAATCTGCATGAGTGTCCTTGCCCTAAGATAACCAAGTTTGTCTTTCCCACTGGCATTCTCTATCTGTGAGACCTAGCCTTCTAAGGCCTGATAGAGAGATGCAAGTTTTGACACAAAGTCCTCTGCTCTGCCAAAGGCAAAAATCTTTCAGGAGAAGGAAAGTATTCACAGTTTAGGACAAATCAGAGAACTTCATATGTGGATATTGATACATGGTCTTAGCAGTTGCTACATCTCTAAGAGCTGGGCATTAAGTCACTAGACTTACTGCTCCTATTATTCAGTCTTTGGTTAAACAAACAAAAAACACATACAATCATTGAACCGATGAATGTTCAGATTTGAAGGGACACTTAGATGATGTCATTCAGCCTCTTAGTTTTACAAATAAAGAAAGAGAAGATCAGATTAAGTGTTGCACAGTCCTCCTGAGTCTTGGTTCATAACAGACATTAAATAGTATCAGTGGACATATTCTATTTGCATTGGTGGCTCAGGATAGTCGATGGGGACATAATACAGATGAATTTGAAACTCTCGATCCCACAATACATTGATTTACTGAGATGCCAAAAGGGGCTTCAAAAGTATACCTTATTTTCATTGGTGCTTAGAAGAGAAGGTTAAATCTTTCATCCAGATTTTAGCTGGTTTCTCCTTTCATTTATATTATCAAGCAGAGGCTGATGCAGTGTGAGCCACCAGCTAAAGGAAAATAATCTAAGCAAGACTGAGAACACCTTTATTGAAGTAAGACAGGGTCTTACTTCAGATCAGTTTGATTTGTTTCTGTACTGCAGGAATCACCCTGAAATGAGCACATGCAATTGAAATTAATTCTAGAATCTTGGAATGGATTGTAGAGAAAATCAAGTTTAAACCTTCTCATTGTACAGGCTCAGAGAAATCAATGAGTTTTTTGGGTCACGCAGCGTGTGTGTGACAAAGATATAGAAGAATGTAGGTTTTTAACTCCAGAATGGAATGTTTTCCTCAAATTATTCTCAGCCTTGCACAAGCCCCAAGGGTGTTTCTTAGGGATTTTCTACCGAAGATTTATCCATGCATGAAATGAAGCAAGACAAAGATAGAGGTGGCCGTGCCTGCTGAAAGCCCCGTGGTCTAGGAGAGCATGTTGGAGTAGAAGCTGAAGCTCTCCATCGTGGTCTTAGAGTCGCTGTGAGAGGGGTCACTGAGATCTGGTCCAGGGATGAGGGCACGGCCTTGGGGCCTTCCTCCAGGTCTTCGTCATGAGCCCCCACCACAGTGGAAACAGTGGTCTCCAGGCGGCTGACTTTATAGATGCTGCCTTGGGTCTGGAGGTACCTAGTGGATTTCATTTCGAACCCTTCATGGTCGCCAGTACTGATGAAAGGGCAGCACCGAAAGGCATGCTTGAAGCCCAGACGGAACCTGGAAAGAGAGTGAATGAACAAGTAACACTTGAGTATGGCCTGCTATCAGGGGTGTTCCCACCATTGCAGAAGCTGTTTAATATGAGGGTACACCCAAATGAGACTCTGTCTTCTTATTTTTTTTAATTAATTGATAACTGGAGATGCTAAAGGCAAAAGATTCAAAGATCAGTCATCAAGGTTGACTCCAGGATTAGAATCCAAGTTCATGTGAAATGCAAGTCTGTACTGAGGGTGACATTTGAAATATACTGCCTCCACCAGCTCTGGTTCAGTTCAGCATCAGTAAAAACATTCACCAAATGTTCATTATATGTACAATACAGTGTCAAGACCCAGTCCTTTCCCTCAAGTAGCCCACTGACTTTCTACCAGTCGTGTCCCTTCAATATGCCTCAGTTTCCCTATGTTTTAAGCAGGGAGAATCAGCTTTTATTAAAAGATGTGCCGAGAGATTTAACCTAGAAATGTTTAGGCAGGTTGTGAGGCTCTTAGAAGAAAGAGACATCTGTGAGCTAAACAAAGACTATTTGGAAAAGTTCCAGGGAATATCTGTCTTCAAAGTCATAGCCCCTGAGTGTCTCATTCACGGAAGGCTCCTTATAGGCTGATAACTGTTGGCCATAAATGTGACAAATCCTTTATCCCTCCCCCTCCTTCTCCTGTCTCCCTTCTTCACACAGAGGCTGAGGTGGTGCTCCAGAGACTGGACTGCCATCACAGCTTCCCAGCTCCCTTTTGGAGACTCTGAACACTGTGATGGATTCCTTATTGCTGATCACCATTCCTGAAGGTTCTTTTCTACTTATCTGAATTTGGCTTCCACTTCAGGGGAGGCTCTCCTGGGCCCTGTGGCCAAACAAAGGCAGAATCAGGCCTTTGAGGCTCTGACTTCTTTTTGCTTACCCTGTGCTGCTAGAAGTGCTGGAAGAAACTGGACAAAGCTACCTAAAAAATTTTTTTAAGATTTTTTTTTTTTTGATGTGGACAATTTTAAAAGTCTATTGAATTTGTTAAAATATTGATTTTGTTTTGTGTTTTGGTTTTCTGGCTGCAAGGTATGCAGGATCTTAGCTCCCCGATCTGGAATTGAAGCCACCCCACCCCTGCTGCATTGGAAAGCGAGGTCTTAACCACTGGACTGCCAGGGAAGTCCCTGCTCGGATGGGCTGGGAGGAGGAAAATGAGAGACCAGAGAAGGGAAAAAAATGCCATGTGGTGGATAACATTAGAGTGGCATCAATCTCTGTCTCTCTTGTTCTCTCTCACTCTCTGACTCATTCATTCTCTGACTCTTTCTCTCTCTGATTCTCTGTCTCTTTCTGCATGCTCAACTCTCTGTGCATGAGATCCTCAGAGCAGATTGAGCAAAATCATGAACTTGATCCAGCTGGAAACCTGATTTATGTGTATTAATCACAGAGAGTTTTTATCTGCCCTGCACCCAAACCTCCAATACTGACTTAGTAACCAGTGTTTAAAAGTCTGAAGATTTCAAATACGGGTATGTGTTTCTGGCTCCTCTTGGAAAGGAAAAAAGGTCTATACTCATGGCTCCTGTTCCTGCATGGTGACAAGACCATTTATCTTTGTAGTCCCCAAGCAGCCAACCTAATTGAGCAGAGAAGTTGTTAGAGGAGTGAGTGGGGCAGACTGTAGAAAACTAATTATCACATGGTTCAGTCAGCAGGGATTCAACAAAGGGATTATTAGGTTCTTGTCCTGGAGAAAGTATGGGGGATGAGGGTCTTACCTGTCATTGAGACAGCAGTAGATGATGGGGTTGTACATGGTAGAGCTCATGGCCAGCCACATGATGGCCAGTAAACCTGCTGAATAAACTTCTCCAGGTAGAGATCAGGGTTGATGTAAGGCAGGAGGAAGAAGATGTGGAAGGGCAACCAGCAGATGGCAAAGGTGCATACAACAACGATCATCATCTTAACCACCTGGCAAGAGGGTGAGACGGGTAAGACTAGCAGCACATCTTCCCTTTATTGCGGCTATTTCCTCTCTTATCCCGCCCACTTACTATGCACAGTGTGGTGTGTGATATAAAGTAGCTATTGATATAATAACACTTTCCAAGGTGGAGGACATTTATATGTGGTACCAAAGGACTTTGGTTATATCAGTGACTCCCAGAGAGTGGCCCCAGGACCAGGAACATAAATATCACCTGAGAAGTTGTGAGGAATGCAGATTCTCAGACTGCATTCCAATCTAACTGAATCAGAAACTTTGAATGTGGGACTCAGAATTCAGTGTTTGAGAAGCCTTTCTGATTATTCTCATGTGCATTCATGTTTGAGAATATCATATCATACTTCTGGGCAATGGCTAGAGAAGCCAAGGGAGACCAGATTAATGAGCAAAGATTAACGAGCAAAGGGTGTTCAAGAGGAAAAGATCCAGGAATGGGGAGAAAGCAGCAGAAGGAAAAGGGCCATGAGTCAGAGTCGGCTGCTAGACTTGAACACTCTGGGGGAGGGAAAGAGAATGGGTAGGATCTGGATAGCTGCAGCAAGGGACTGTCAGATGTAACCCATTCCTTTTTATTCCCAAGACATCTTAAGAGAAAGAATGACCTAGAAGATATGTGGCCAATATAGTAGAATAGGAAGGCAGTGAGTTCATCTCCTCGATGGGCACACCAGAATTACAACTAGTTACAAAGCAACTATATATGGGAAAAGCTAAAGACTAGCAGAAAAGATTTTCTACAGCTAAAGATATAAAGAAGGAATCACAATGAGGTGGGCAGGAGGAACAGAGGTGCAATATAGTAAAGATCCATACCCTAGGGAAGGTAAGCCACGAATGCAAGGATAATCGCAATTGCACAGTCCTCCCCGAGGAACAACAGGCCTGAGCTCCACGCTGGGTTCCTAGTGAGTCCTGAACTGGGAAGACAACACCCAAGACTCTCTGACTTTGAAAGCCACCAGGGCTTATACACAAGAGTGCGAGAAGATTATAGGAAACAGAGATTCTGTTTCTAAGAGAGCCTGAGTCAGACCTACCTGCTGACCTTGAAGAGTATCCTGGAGAGGCAGGAGGCAATTGGGACCACCTCCAGGGAATAAAATGCTGGTGGCAGCCATTTTAGGGAGTTCATTCTACCTTGAGGACATTGGTTTGGCAAATGTCACTTTGAAGTTCTCCTTTTAGCCTATTAGATCTGGGAGCTTACCCACACACCAGTGGGCTGCTATCAGCCCCAGAGCCCTCACTGACCCATAGCCACATGCCCTAGAACCTATCCCTGTACGCTAATGGCCAACAGTCACCACACAAGGCAGGTCTGGCAGTGAACTGCGCTGGGAGCCTCACCTACAAGCATGCCCACAGTAGTCAGATCCGCCACAACAGAAGGGCACACACAGCACACATAGGGGCACCCTGAGATACATAGCTCTGCTGACCAGACAGGGGTGTGCTGCTGGGTCCCACTGCACAGCTTCAACATAGAGCCACTTCTCCAAGGGCAGAACTTGTAATCAACTTACCTGATACAGAGAAATAAGCACAGAGAAATCAACATTCAAAAAAAGAAGATCATGGCATCCGGTCCCATCACTTCATGGCAAAGAGATGGGGAAACAGTGGCAGACTCTACTTTTGGGGGGGCTCCAAAATCACTGCAGATGGTGACTGCAGCCATGAAATTAAAAGGCACTTACTCCTTGGAAGGAAAGTTATGACCAACCTAGACGGCATATTAGAAAGCAGAGACATTACTTTGTCAACAAAGGTCCATCTAGTCAAGGCTATGATTTTTCCAGTAGTCATGTATGGATGTGAGAGTTGGACCATAAAGAAGGCTGAGCACTGAAGAATGGATGCTTTGAACTGTGGTGTTGGAGACTCTTGAGAGTCCCTTGGACTACAAGGAGATCAAACCAATCAATCCTAAAGGAGATCAATCTTGAATATTCATTGGAAGGACTGATGCTAAAGCTGAAACTGCAATACTTTGGCCACCTGATGTGAAGAGCCACCACTTAAGAGTCCCTTGGACTGCAAGGAGATCCAACCAGTCCATTCTGAAGGAGATCAACCCTGGGATTTCTTTGGAAGGAATGATGCTGAAGCTGAAACTCCAGTACTTTGGCCACTTCATGAGAAGAGTTGACTCATTGGAAAACACTCTGATGCTGGGAAGGATTGGGGGCAGGAGGAGAAGGGGATGACACAGGATGAAATGGCTGGATGGCATCACTGACTCAATGGACGTGAGTCTGAGTGAACTCTGGGAGTTGGTGATGGACAGAGAGGCCTGGTGTGCTGTGATTCATGAGGTTGCAAAGAGTCGGACACAATTGAGTCACTGAACTGAACTCAACTGAACTGATGTGAAGTGCTGACTCACTGGAAAAGACCCCAATGCTGGGAAGAATTGAAGGCAGAAGGAGAAGGGGACAATAGAGAGTGAGATGGTTGGATGGCATCACTGACTCAATGGACACAACTTTCAGTAAGCTCTGGGAAATGATGAAGGACAGGGAAGCCTGGTGTGCTGCAGTCCATGAGATTACGGAGTTGAACATGGCTGAGCAACTGAACAACAAATTGCTGTTTTCTTAATTGCTTGGGGTTTGTTTTTGTAGATCTTTTTCTTCTCTTGTATTTCCTGACTATATAAGTCCCTTTAACATTTGTTGTAAAGCTGATTTGGTGGTAGTAAATTCTCTTAACTTTTGCTTGTCTGTAAACCTTTTGATTTCTCCATCAATTTTGAATGAGATCCTTGCTTAGAGTAATTTCGGTTGTAGATTTTTCACTTTCAGTGTTTTAAATATATCCTGTAATTCCCTTCTGGTCTGCAGAATTTCTTCTGAAAGATTAACTGTTAAATGTATGAAGTTTCCTTTGTATGTTACTAGTTGCTTTTCCCTTGCTGCTTTTAACATTCTTTCTTTGTCTTTAATCTTTGTTAGATTGATTAGTATATATCTTGGCATGTTTCTGTTTGGGTTTACCCTGTATGGGCCTCTGTGCTTCTTGGACTTGACTGACTATTTCCTTTCCCATGCTGGGGAAAGTTTCAACTCTAATTGCTTCAAAAATTTTCTCATACTCTTTCTTTTCTCTTCTTTTTCTTTGAACGTTGGTGCATTTAATATTGTCCCAGAGGTCTCTGAGACTATCCTTAGTTCTTTTCATTCTTTTTCCTTTATCCTGCTTTTTAGCGGTTATTTTATATCAGTCTATCTTCCAGCTCACTTTTCCATTCTTCTGCCTCAGATATTCTGCTATTGATTCCTTCTAGAGTATTTTTAATTCCAGTAATTGTGTTGTTTGTCTCCGTACGTTTATTCTTTATTTCTTCTATATCCTTGTTAATTGATTCTTGCATCCTTACATTCTATTTTTGAGGTTTTGGATCATTTTTTCTATCATTATTCTGAATTCTTTTCTGGTAGTTTGCCTATTTCCTCTTCATTTATTTGGCCTTATGTGTTTCTAGGTTGTTCTTTCATTTGTGCAGTATTTCTCTGCCTTTTCTTTTCTTTTTTCTAACTTATTGTGTTTGAGGTCTCCTTTTCCCAGGCTTTGAGGTTGAATTCTTTCTTCCTTTGGTTTCTACCCTTATAAAGTTGGTCCAGGGGTTTGTGTAAGTTTCATGTAGGGTGTGACTTGTGTTTGCATTCTTTTGGAAGGGGGTGAGTTTATTTTTATCCTTCTGATGGGCAGGGCTGAGTGAGGTGGTAATTCTGTCTGCTGATGATTGGGTTTGTATTTTTGTTTGTTGTTCGGATGAGGCTTCTTGTGCAGGGTGCTATAGGTAGTTGGGCGATGTTGGTATACAAGTGGTTGCTTGTATACAAGTGGTTGCTTTTGTGGTAGTTCTCACTATTTGATACTCCCAAGGATTAGGGGTTCTCTGGTAGTCTAGTGTCTTGGAGTCAGTGCCCCTACTCCAAAGGCTCAGGGTTTGGAGATTCTCCAGGGAACAGAGATTCCAGAGGTGGTTTGGTATGACATTAAATGGTATTAAAATGAATATACAAAAATGAGAAACAAGAGATGCACCCCAGACCAATAGCAATGACAAAATTAGGCAAATAACTAAAATAATACAATATACACACATACATATACACCCATAAACAAATCCAAAACAATAAAAAAAAAGTACAATAGATAGACCCATTGAACAAAGGAAACCAAAAATTATATCCACCAGTTAAGAAAAAAGCTAACTAAAGCACAAACTGGAAAACAAAGCTAAAATGAGGTGCCAGCTGGGGAATAAAACAATGAAAACAGGACAAACTAACCATATGGTGAGAAAAAGGAAGAAAAGAACAAAAGACTAGAAGTGTAAAGTTAAATAGAGGTAGACAAAGAACACACACAGATTTGCTGCATTTCTATATAGTACTAATAAACTATCAGAAGAGAAATTAAGAAAATAATCCCATTTAAAATTGCATAAAAAAGACTTAAATATTTAAGGATAAACTGAACCAAGGATCTAGAAGAATTGTACATGGAAAACTATAAAACACTGATAAAATAAATTGAAGAAGACATAAACAAAAATCAGTGTAGACCAATATATAGCATACTTACAGACTGGAAGAATTAATATTGTTAAAATGACCATACTACTCAAGGCCTCAAACAGACTCAATGTAATTTATCAAAATATCAAAGACAATCTCACAGAACTAAAACTAATAATTCTAAAATGTATATGGCCACACAAAAGACTCCAAATAGACATAACAATCTTGAGAAAGAAGAATGCTCCTAATTTCAAAAAGCTATGCTAAAATCTATAGTAATCAAAACAGTATGGTATTGGCACAAAGCAGACACAGAACTTAACAGAACAGAATAGAGATCCCAGAAATAAACCCACACTCATATGGTCAATTAATCTATGCCAACAGAAGCAAGAATCTACAAGGGGGAAAAGAAAGCCTCCTCAACAAAATATGTTGGGAAAGTTGACTGCTGCATACAAAATAATCAAACTGGATCACATTGTCACATAATGATTGGACATAAAATCAAAGTGGATGGAATTAACAAATTCAAAGTGGACAAAAAACTTAAATGAAAGACCCCAAACCATAAAACTTCGAGAAGAAACCGTAAGTACCACCCTTTTTGACACTGGTCTTAGCTGGTTTTTTATTTGTCTCCTCAGGCAAGGGAAACAGAAGCAAAAATAAGCAAGTGGGACTACATCAAAGTGAAAAGCTTTTGCACAGTGAGGGAAACCACAAACAAAGCAAAAAGGCAGACTACTGAATTGAAGAAGATATTTGCAAACAATATATCTGTTAGGAGATTAATATCCAAAATATGCAAAGAACATCAAGAAAGCTATACAACTGCATTAAAAAATAAGCAGGGGCTTGCATAGATTTTTTTTTTTTCCCAAGAAGATATACAGGTGGCCAAATGGCACATGTAAAGATTCCCAGCATCACTAACCAATAGGGAACTGCAAACCAAACCACGATGAGATGTCACTCACATGTATCATAAGGCTATATCACAAAGACAACAACTATATATATGGATATGTCCAGAGGGTATTATTCCAAGAGTAAATCAAATACCATATGACTTCACTTCTATGTGGACTCTAAAAGCAAAACAAAGAAACAAACAAAAGCAGATTCACAGATGGAGTGAATAAGAGTGGTTGCCAGAAAGAAGGGGGATGAAGTGGGTGAAGTGAAGGGGAGTCAGGGGCACAGACCTCAAGTAAGGCATGGGGATATAAGAAGCTACATAAGCAAAATGGTCCATAGTATTTTAAAAGCTTTGTGTAGATCCAGATGGTTACTGGAATTATTGTGGTGATAATGGATGCAAACGTCCAGTCATTATGCAATACACCTGAAACTAAATACTATTGTAAGTCGACTATATTTCAATTTAAAAAAGCTATCTAGTATCTGCACAATGAAATACTATGCAAAGTGGTACCAAAAGAGGGGAAAAAAGAATGAGAAAGCTGTTTTTATATTGAGTTTTGAAGATTTTGCAGATACTGTTAAATTTAAGAATGAGGGGAAGAAAAGTGCATATTTACTATTTATGTAAAAAAGAAAAGAATATATGTTTATTTGGCTTATAAATACATTACAATATCTGAAAGGATTAATAACAAATAATGGTGGTTACCATGGTGAATGTGTGTGTGTGAGCGTGTGTGTGTATGTGTGTACATATGTGCATAAACATTTGGGAACTCAGTAGACAGGGGACCTAGAAAGGAGTGAGCCTTTTCATGGTAAGCTCAATATGTTTTTTGACTTTTAATTTTCAAACAATTTAAGATTCCCAAGCAGTTGCAAAAATCAGACAGAGAATTCCCAGGTACCCATCACAAAGCTTCTCCCAGTGATACCATGTTACATAGCTATGCCACACCATCAAAATCAAGAAACCGATGATAGTATAGTACTATTAATTAAACTGCAGGCTGCATTTAGAATTTGCCAGCTTTTACATGTACTTTTTTGGTGTATAGTTCTATGAAATTTTATCATATGCAGTGATAAGTAAAAAATCCACAGTAATCAGGATACAGAACTGCTCCATTATTGCAAGGAAATTCACTCATGCAATCCCTTTGTAGGCAGATTCTTCCCCCAGTACTAATCCTGGTAATTCCCAGTTTGTTCTCCATTACCATAGTTTTGTTTCTTTTAGTGCTTTTTGATGTTTGAATGAAATGAACGTATTTTTTTGTCAAATTGTAATAACTAAAGAGAACTGAATAGCTCTTCATGCTTCTGTAGGTAAATCTATGTGCTTGTGTTTTAATGAACTGACAGTTTTCTGTTAGTTTTAGGGTGAGAATGAGGGGGCTTATGCCTGTACAGGCAGGCCTAGGTACAGCACATTGAAGGAAGACTTCTTCCTGCCCTCCCCTTTCCTCCCCTCCTTTCTGCAGTTCTTGGGACCCAGGGCCTGCCTCCGGGACTCCTGAGGCTTGGGGCTCACATGCTTACCAGTCTGTCACCTGCGCCAGGGTGGGTTAAGTGCTGCTAGCCCTTTGCTCACCTTGCGCTTGGCAGAGACTTGCTCGTGGTAGCGGTCAGAGGAGTCTCCAGGGATCTCACTGGCCCACAGTGTGATGCCCACCACAGTGTAAGCATAACCTATCACCAGCAGGGGGAGGAAGTAGATCAGCACAGTCACGCAGATGTGGTACCTGCAAGAGGGTGAATGAGAGGAGTCAGCTCAAGAAGTAACAGGGCTGGTTACTTGTCAGCCTCGATGGTTACCTGTCTCAGACTAGTTACTTGCATGAATAAGTAGGTGATCTCTTAGTGGATAAAGTAGAGAAAGCAAATCTTTCTGACATATTTTTCTTGTGGACTTTTCCATAATGGAGATTCCTGTTCAGAATGAAAAAAATAAGCATAATGAAAAGGAACTGAATTTGTTGAACATTTATGGCAATTTTAGTTCAGTATTGCTTACTGCTCCCTCCAAAGAAAAATACAAACTTGGGCTGAATTAATAGGAGTATATTTTCTAGAATAAAGAAGGTGATTGTACCACTCAATAGTACTTGTCAGATTTAAACTTAGGCTTAGTTTTGATGCAGGGACACGGATCAATAGAACAACTAGTACATTCAGATGAGAACAGTTGTGATGGTTAATAAGACTTGTTTAGTTGCTAACTTGTGTCTTAATCTTTTGCAATTCCATGGACTGTAGCCAGCCAGGCTCCTCTGTCCATGGGATTTCTCAGGCAAGAATACTGGAGTAGATTGCCATTACCTTCTCCAGCTGGATCTTCCTGACCCAAAGGTCAAACTCGTGTGTCGTGCATTGGCAAGCGAATTCTTTACTACTGAGCCAGCCAAGCTATTCTAAATGACAAATGGATTCACAGATGTAAGTATAATTATCTTGGAGAGAGACAAAACTTATCCCAGAATTAGGATCAGTAGGTGAGAGCTACAAAGTTTAAGCTACTTCTAAGCATAGTTCTTAAATATATATCTCTTGATGGAAGCTGTCTGGGTCTCTGAGTTACTGCTTGAAAGACAGTTACCAAAGGATTTGAGTCCGACTGGAACATGAAGAAGAAACAAACCTTTGCAGTGTTAACCCACAGATTTTGAGGTTTCCTACAATGGCACAACTTGTTCTATTCTGTTTAAGTGAGGGTCATTGTAAGTTGGATATCTAAATAAGTTATTTGAATTTTGAGAAAGAATACCTTTTCTTAGAGGGTCCTTGGAAGGTGTGGCTAGTTATAGGGCTTTCCCTCTGATGTGCATGTAATGCAAAGGCTCAGAATTTCTAATATAATAACATGAGAACAACTCATATTTGGGGAGGTTTACTCTAGGTCACTGTGTTAATAATTACATTAATGATAGTATTAATAGCAGAACTGGAAGTTAGACTTTATTTAGTGAAGAACACAATGCCAAGGACTTTACTGGCAATATTTTTTTTAACCCTCAAAACAAGGGTAGTGAGAAATGGAATATTTCCTGCCATATCAACAAACAAGTATGTCCCAGTCATCAACAACTCCATTCCTCCAAATGTGAATTTCTGAGCCTGAAGGGCACCCAGAAAGAATAATACCTACTATCCAGCAGCCTCAGCCACTCCCCATGGTAAGCACTGAGAAGCTGGTGTGTGTGTGTGTGTGTGTGTGTGTGT
>SJYC01123911.1:0-28929 GCA_006408675.1 Madoqua kirkii | reverse complement strand
TGGAAGAATTAATATTGTTAAAATGACCATACTACTCAAGGCCTCAAACAGACTCAATGTAATTTATCAAAATATCAAAGACAATCTCACAGAACTAAAACTAATAATTCTAAAATGTATATGGCCACACAAAAGACTCCAAATAGACATAACAATCTTGAGAAAGAAGAATGCTCCTAATTTCAAAAAGCTATGCTAAAATCTATAGTAATCAAAACAGTATGGTATTGGCACAAAGCAGACACAGAACTTAACAGAACAGAATAGAGATCCCAGAAATAAACCCACACTCATATGGTCAATTAATCTATGCCAACAGAAGCAAGAATCTACAAGGGGGAAAAGAAAGCCTCCTCAACAAAATATGTTGGGAAAGTTGACTGCTGCATACAAAATAATCAAACTGGATCACATTGTCACATAATGATTGGACATAAAATCAAAGTGGATGGAATTAACAAATTCAAAGTGGACAAAAAACTTAAATGAAAGACCCCAAACCATAAAACTTCGAGAAGAAACCGTAAGTACCACCCTTTTTGACACTGGTCTTAGCTGGTTTTTTATTTGTCTCCTCAGGCAAGGGAAACAGAAGCAAAAATAAGCAAGTGGGACTACATCAAAGTGAAAAGCTTTTGCACAGTGAGGGAAACCACAAACAAAGCAAAAAGGCAGACTACTGAATTGAAGAAGATATTTGCAAACAATATATCTGTTAGGAGATTAATATCCAAAATATGCAAAGAACATCAAGAAAGCTATACAACTGCATTAAAAAATAAGCAGGGGCTTGCATAGATTTTTTTTTTTTCCCAAGAAGATATACAGGTGGCCAAATGGCACATGTAAAGATTCCCAGCATCACTAACCAATAGGGAACTGCAAACCAAACCACGATGAGATGTCACTCACATGTATCATAAGGCTATATCACAAAGACAACAACTATATATATGGATATGTCCAGAGGGTATTATTCCAAGAGTAAATCAAATACCATATGACTTCACTTCTATGTGGACTCTAAAAGCAAAACAAAGAAACAAACAAAAGCAGATTCACAGATGGAGTGAATAAGAGTGGTTGCCAGAAAGAAGGGGGATGAAGTGGGTGAAGTGAAGGGGAGTCAGGGGCACAGACCTCAAGTAAGGCATGGGGATATAAGAAGCTACATAAGCAAAATGGTCCATAGTATTTTAAAAGCTTTGTGTAGATCCAGATGGTTACTGGAATTATTGTGGTGATAATGGATGCAAACGTCCAGTCATTATGCAATACACCTGAAACTAAATACTATTGTAAGTCGACTATATTTCAATTTAAAAAAGCTATCTAGTATCTGCACAATGAAATACTATGCAAAGTGGTACCAAAAGAGGGGAAAAAAGAATGAGAAAGCTGTTTTTATATTGAGTTTTGAAGATTTTGCAGATACTGTTAAATTTAAGAATGAGGGGAAGAAAAGTGCATATTTACTATTTATGTAAAAAAGAAAAGAATATATGTTTATTTGGCTTATAAATACATTACAATATCTGAAAGGATTAATAACAAATAATGGTGGTTACCATGGTGAATGTGTGTGTGTGAGCGTGTTTGTGTATGTGTGTACATATGTGCATAAACATTTGGGAACTCAGTAGACAGGGGACCTAGAAAGGAGTGAGCCTTTTCATGGTAAGCTCAATATATTTTTTGACTTTTAATTTTCAAACAATTTAAGATTCCCAAGCAGTTGCAAAAATCAGACAGAGAATTCCCAGGTACCCATCACAAAGCTTCTCCCAGTGATACCATGTTACATAGCTATGCCACACCATCAAAATCAAGAAACCGATGATAGTATAGTACTATTAATTAAACTGCAGGCTGCATTTAGAATTTGCCAGCTTTTACATGTACTTTTTTGGTGTATAGTTCTATGAAATTTTATCATATGCAGTGATAAGTAAAAAATCCACAGTAATCAGGATACAGAACTGCTCCATTATTGCAAGGAAATTCACTCATGCAATCCCTTTGTAGGCAGATTCTTCCCCCAGTACTAATCCTGGTAATTCCCAGTTTGTTCTCCATTACCATAGTTTTGTTTCTTTTAGTGCTTTTTGATGTTTGAATGAAATGAACGTATTTTTTTGTCAAATTGTAATAACTAAAGAGAACTGAATAGCTCTTCATGCTTCTGTAGGTAAATCTATGTGCTTGTGTTTTAATGAACTGACAGTTTTCTGTTAGTTTTAGGGTGAGAATGAGGGGGCTTATGCCTGTACAGGCAGGCCTAGGTACAGCACATTGAAGGAAGACTTCTTCCTGCCCTCCCCTTTCCTCCCCTCCTTTCTGCAGTTCTTGGGACCCAGGGCCTGCCTCCGGGACTCCTGAGGCTCTGGGGCTCACATGCTTACCAGTCTGTCACCTGCGCCAGGGTGGGTTAAGTGCTGCTAGCCCTTTGCTCACCTTGCGCTTGGCAGAGACTTGCTCGTGGTAGCGGTCAGAGGAGTCTCCAGGGATCTCACTGGCCCACAGTGTGATGCCCACCACAGTGTAAGCATAACCTATCACCAGCAGGGGGAGGAAGTAGATCAGCACAGTCACGCAGATGTGGTACCTGCAAGAGGGTGAATGAGAGGAGTCAGCTCAAGAAGTAACAGGGCTGGTTACTTGTCAGCCTCGATGGTTACCTGTCTCAGACTAGTTACTTGCATGAATAAGTAGGTGATCTCTTAGTGGATAAAGTAGAGAAAGCAAATCTTTCTGACATATTTTTCTTGTGGACTTTTCCATAATGGAGATTCCTGTTCAGAATGAAAAAAATAAGCATAATGAAAAGGAACTGAATTTGTTGAACATTTATGGCAATTTTAGTTCAGTATTGCTTACTGCTCCCTCCAAAGAAAAATACAAACTTGGGCTGAATTAATAGGAGTATATTTTCTAGAATAAAGAAGGTGATTGTACCACTCAATAGTACTTGTCAGATTTAAACTTAGGCTTAGTTTTGATGCAGGGACACGGATCAATAGAACAACTAGTACATTCAGATGAGAACAGTTGTGATGGTTAATAAGACTTGTTTAGTTGCTAACTTGTGTCTTAATCTTTTGCAATTCCATGGACTGTAGCCAGCCAGGCTCCTCTGTCCATGGGATTTCTCAGGCAAGAATACTGGAGTAGATTGCCATTACCTTCTCCAGCTGGATCTTCCTGACCCAAAGGTCAAACTCGTGTGTCGTGCATTGGCAAGCGAATTCTTTACTACTGAGCCAGCCAAGCTATTCTAAATGACAAATGGATTCACAGATGTAAGTATAATTATCTTGGAGAGAGACAAAACTTATCCCAGAATTAGGATCAGTAGGTGAGAGCTACAAAGTTTAAGCTACTTCTAAGCATAGTTCTTAAATATATATCTCTTGATGGAAGCTGTCTGGGTCTCTGAGTTACTGCTTGAAAGACAGTTACCAAAGGATTTGAGTCCGACTGGAACATGAAGAAGAAACAAACCTTTGCAGTGTTAACCCACAGATTTTGAGGTTTCCTACAATGGCACAACTTGTTCTATTCTGTTTAAGTGAGGGTCATTGTAAGTTGGATATCTAAATAAGTTATTTGAATTTTGAGAAAGAATACCTTTTCTTAGAGGGTCCTTGGAAGGTGTGGCTAGTTATAGGGCTTTCCCTCTGATGTGCATGTAATGCAAAGGCTCAGAATTTCTAATATAATAACATGAGAACAACTCATATTTGGGGAGGTTTACTCTAGGTCACTGTGTTAATAATTACATTAATGATAGTATTAATAGCAGAACTGGAAGTTAGACTTTATTTAGTGAAGAACACAATGCCAAGGACTTTACTGGCAATATTTTTTTTAACCCTCAAAACAAGGGTAGTGAGAAATGGAATATTTCCTGCCATATCAACAAACAAGTATGTCCCAGTCATCAACAACTCCATTCCTCCAAATGTGAATTTCTGAGCCTGAAGGGCACCCAGAAAGAATAATACCTACTATCCAGCAGCCTCAGCCACTCCCCATGGTAAGCACTGAGAAGCTGGTGTGTGTGTGTGTGTGTGTGTGTGTGTATGTGTGTGTGTGTGTGAAAATCATTAGAAACTGGCCCCAGATAGCTGAGATACAGATGAGAGAAATGACTTCAATGAGCCCAGGCTCTTGTATCTGCTCACATATAAAAAAGCACTAAATTACTTGAGATATCTGGTTTTCTTTAATTAATAATAATTTTTTGATGTTCAGACTACTTGCCCCTTGTTGCAAGTTTCTATGTAACTTGACTCCTCCTCCTGCCTCCTGAGAGCAGTTCTCTCAGGGTTACTTGAGATGCTGTCTCCTGGATTTGAAGTCCTAAAAATTCCCATCAAATATAACATAACTCGCAACTTCTAGGTTGTGATTATTTTTTAAATGGACAGTTTTGGCAACCAACAAAGGGATCCAGAATGGATTCCTATCCTCGACCTGAACTCTACTAGAATCTGGAGCCCTGGTACCAGCAGAGGTCCCTTGTGCCCATCTGCCTCCTTGAAATCCAGACAGATTTCAGTGAATCTTCCTGGATATCAGATTTCCTGTACTGGTTGATGACCTTGAGTTTTACTGGGGGGAAAATGTTATCTTTGAAACTTGGTTTCAAGAAGAGGTACCTGGGTTTCTCAGTTTAGACACTGGGTGGGACATCCTCAAAGTACTGGGAAGATTTTTCTCACTTTAGGTGCTGAGTAGGATATCCTCAGTGTTAATGCACTGGGAAGATTTTGCTCAAGCAGGGGATCCTCAGTGTTAAAGCCTTGGGAAGACTCATTTTGGATACTGAGTGGTTAGCCTCAGTTTAGAGACTAAGACTGCTCAGACACTGAATAAGGTGGGACTGAGTTATTAGAGGGGAAGACTGGCTTGTTGTTTTTTCTTGACTTGGCTATCTTAATAGAGTTTGTCAAAATAAAACGGAAATCTTCTGAGAGCTTCTGAGTTCAAAAAAGGGACTCTTTTCCTGGCTGGCAACAGCTTTCTCAGATGACTGAGACATTTGCAGGCGTGGTGGAAGCAAGACCTCATGCCATACAGCTTGTTCCTACAGGAAGACCCACCATGTAATTAACAAACTGCTCCACAGGGGGCACACATAAGAACTGGCTGTCCCACAGTCTGAGCATCCATGGGAGTCTTATACTCCACTGGGAAACCCGAGACGCATAAGATGGGGCTTAAACAACTCTGGGGCAAAACCAGAGAACTTAAGCTCCCCAAAAGCACACACTGGCCCATCACATGCAATTTTATCTCAGCAAACTAACTTCAAAATGGAAAATAAAGGCTTCAAAATAAAAAGGGATGAGAAATCACCAATATCCATGCAAAATTTACAGGTGTTTACTTGATTAGAAATTGGAGGAAATCTCACCATGGAAATTGAGGGGGCTTTTTCATTGCCTATGCAATTAAGTTTCATTAAGGTGAAAAGCTGGCTTAGTAAAAAAATATATTTTCAGACTTTAAACAAAGACTTTCTAGAGGGAAACTTGCATTTCTCTGTGTCTTTGAGATGTGAATGTTCTACCCGATCTTCCCAGGTCATTCTGTGCTTGTTTGATTTGTTTGTTTGTGTTTTTGAAAACTTGGTCTTGAGAGTAAAATTTTCTGGGTTTAGGTTACATCTTCTCCCATTTTCTTATGGGGAGGTCTTTTGCATCTTAATGGTTGGAATTTCTATTGAGATATATTTTATTGGTGGCCAATTGATGGATCATTTAAAATTGGAAAAACTAACTGGTAAATCATCATAGCCAGCGGTCTCGCTGGTACCTATAAACAAAAATCAAACTAAAGGTGGAATTATGTATCTAATAATTAAACTAAGGACTTCCATAGTTTATTTAAAACAAGTTAAAAAACTGGCTTGAGAAGCTTCATGTGTGGTCTGCGCTTCTTCTCAATGGGTTTTACAGTGTCTAAAAAGAGTATTAAAGTAATTATAAGCATGAAAAACCTGTAAGGAAAGTCTGACTATAATTCCCAACAAGTTAGAATTTCTTTAAGGTGTTATCTCAAATGAATAAAGAAATATTTGTATGATTACTTAAAATGGGACCAATAAAATGTGATTAAAACAAGATTTGATATTACTACACTACCTAAAGCTAAATGGGCCAAAAGGGACACCTACTGGTTCCCGACATTAAAAGCCAAACAAATCCATCCTATTTACTTCAGTTTTACAATATACATTAAAGAGGCTGAATGAATCACAAGGTGGAATCAAGACTGCTGGGAGAAATATCAACAAGCAATATGCAGATGACACCACCCTAATGGCAGAAAGTAAAAGAGGAACTAAAGAGCCTCTTGATGAAGATGAAAGAGGAGAGTGAAAAAGCTGGCTTAAAACTCAACATTCAAAAAACTAAGATCATGGCATCTGGTCCCATCACTTCATGGCAAATTGATGGGAAAACAAGACAAAAGAAATTAAAACAAAAATAAACAAATGGAAAAAAAGAAGAAAAACAAACAAATAAACAGGATCTAATTAAACTTAAAAGTTTTGTATTGCAAAAGGAACTGTTAGGTAGTTAGAATAGGAAAAAAGAGTCCAGAATGGCAGTGGCTAAAAGACAAGGAAGGGAAAAGCCCATGAAAATAGAGCAAAGGAAGGTCTGGGGACCAGAATGAGGACCTCAGGTAGGAAAAACAGCACTCCGGCAAGCCCAGTTTACACAGGGCAGGCCAGGGGGAGGAAAAACATATAAGAAGAGGAGCCAAAAGGCCGGGGTCTGTCTCTCATACGCTCTCTCTCTCTTTTTGCATCTTTTGGGTTGGTATGTCCTCATACCTCAAGCATGTATTTTCCTTTATTTTCTAAATAAAACTGAGCTGTAACATGGAACTGTAACACTCTGTACAGATCTGTCTGAGAGCCATAACACTGATCTGTCCAAGAGCTGTGACACGGTCTGTCCAAGAGCTATGAGACGCCGAGGGCTTTAACGTCCGTCTCTTCAAATTTTTGTTGTGATAGGACAGAACCGAGGAAATGACACAGTCCCCTGACAGAACCATGGACAAAATGAAAATACAAACTGCTGAATGGCGGAAAATATAAATGATATAACTGATAATGGTTCAATATTCAAAATATATAAACAGTTCATACAACTCAATATCAAGAAATAAACCAATTAAAAAATAGACAGAAGAAGACCTGAATAGACATATTGCAAGGAAGACATAGATAGCTAACAGGCCCATGAAAGCATGCTTAACATCACTAATCATCAGAAAAACATGTCAAAACCATAGTGAGATATCACCTCACCACTATCAGAATGGCTATCATCAAAGAGGAAGTAAACAGCATTTTGATGAAGGTGAAAGAGGAGAATGAAAGTGGTGGCTTAAAACTCAACATTTAAGAAACTAAGATCATGGCATCTGTTCCCATCACTTCATGGCAAATAAATGGGGAAACACCAAAATCACTGCAGATGGTGACGGCAGCCATGAAATTAAAAGACACTTGCTCCCTAGAAGAAAGGCTATGACAAACCTATACAGCATATTAAAAAGCAGAGACATTACTTTGCCAACAAAGGTCCATCTAGTCAAAGCTATGGTTTTTGCAGCAGTCATGTATGGATGTGAGAGCTGGACTATAAAGAAAGCTGAGTGCCAAAGAACTGATGCTTTTGAACTGTGGTGTTGGAGAAGACTCTTGAGAGTCCCTTGGACTGCAAGGAGATCCAGTCAATCCTAAAGGAAATCAGTCCTGAATATTCAATGGAGGAACTGTTGCTGAGGCTCCAATACTTTGGCCACCTGATGTGAGGAGCTGACTCATTGGAAAAGACCCTGGTGCTGGGAAAGATTGAAGGCAGGAGGAGAAGGAGATGACAGAGGATGAGATGTTCAGGTGGTATCACTGACTCAATGGACACGAGTTTGAGCAAATTCCAGGAGATGGTGAAGGACAGGGAAGCCTGGAGTGCTACAGTCCATGGGGTTGCAAAGAGTCAGACATGACTGAGTAACTAAACAAAAATCATCAAAAAATCTACAGATAACAAATGTTGGTGAGGATGGGGAGAGAAGGAAATGCTCCTACACTGTTGGTAGGAATGTAAATCAGTGAAGCCACTAGGGAAAACAGAAAGGAGGTTCCTCAAAAAACTAAAAGTAGAACCAATATATGACCTAGCAATTTAACTCCTGCTATGTCCAAAAAAAAAAAAAAAAAAACTAATTCAAAAGTATGCATGCATCCCAATGTTCACGGCAGCATTCTTGACCATAGCCAAGCTATGGAAACAACCTAAGTATTCATTGACAGATGAGTGAATAAAAAAGATGTGGTGTATAAATATGAAATACTACTCAGCCATAAAAATAATTAAATTTGCCGCTTGCAACAACACAGATGGACTTGGAGGGTACTTAGTGAAATAAGTCAGACAGAAAGAAAAATACTGTATGTTATCCCTTATACATGGAATCTAAAAAATAAAACAAATTAATAAATGTAACAACAAAGAAAATACTCATAGGTATAGGAACAACCCAGTGCTTACCAGTCGTGAGAGGCAAGGGTGGAGGGGCAAGATAGAAGTATAGGATTAAGAGGTACAAATTACTATATGTAAAATAAACAAGCTACAAGGATATATTGCAAAGTATAGGGGATATAGCTGATATTATATAATAGCTATAAATGGAGTATAACTTCTAAAATTGTGAATCACTATGCTGCACTATGGAGAAGGCAATGGCACCCCACTCCAGTACTCTTGTCTGGAAAATCCCACGGACAGAGGAGCCTGGTGGGCTGCAGTCCACGGGGTCGCTAAGAGTCAGACGCGACTGAGCAACTTCACTTTCACTTTCACTTTCGTGCACTGGAGAAGGAAATGGCAACCCACTCCAGTGTTCTTGCCTGGAGAATCCCAGGGACAGGGAGCCTGGTGGGCTGCTGTCTATGGGGTTGTACAGAGTCGGACATGACTGAAGCAACTTAGCAGCAGCAGCAGCATGCTGCACTAAAACATATAATATTATTAATCAATGGTGCTACAATCTTTTAAAAAGACCAAATAAAAAACACAAAAATTCAATGCATAAACCTCATACCTTTCATCATGTGGGAACCAAGCAGTCCCTTTGTCACAGACTATTGTAGTCACTCTCGATTTTTTCTCTGGCTCACTTTGGCGCATCCCTGATCCCTGATCTCTGAACTCTTCTTCCAAGGCCGATATTAATTCTGAGAGCTGACTATCAGATCTGAGAGCCAAAAATTCCCCCATGAAGCTGTACAAA
This sequence comes from Madoqua kirkii, assembly GCA_006408675.1. NCBI lineage: Eukaryota > Metazoa > Chordata > Mammalia > Artiodactyla > Bovidae > Madoqua > Madoqua kirkii. The sequence goes on along the minus strand of SJYC01123911.1, from coordinate 19,605 downwards.
AATAAGTTTATACTAGATTCTATTGATCAATTCTCTAAAATAGTGATTTTGGCAAAATATTAAAATGTAAGTTTATCTCCAATGCACTGCAAGAATATGGTAAAACTTCTCCAAGAAGATGTCAAGATGGAAGGAATGTTTATTTTCATGTTTTCTAATGATTACATTTCAATTATTTGACCTACATTCATTTAAACTTGGATATTGGATTGAGCATTTGCAGTTTCTATGTGAAAGAGGTTTGTCTGAGCTAGATTTTCTCTGTGAATTTATCTGTTCTAAGTATTTTAGATAAGTGGAATCATGCAATATTTGTCCTTTTGTGTCTGGCTTATTCACTTAGCATTCTGTTTGCAAGGTTCATCCATGTTATAGCATGTATCAGAACTTCATTCTTTTTTAAGGCTAAATAATATTCCATATATATATATATTTATAACAGTTTGAATATCCATTCATCTAATGAGGGGCATCTGAGTTGTTTCCACCTTTTGGCTATTGTGAATAACGCTGCTATGAATTTTGTACTCTTTGGTGTACAAGTATTTGTTTGAGGCCCTGCATTCAATTCTGAGTATATATCTAGAAGTGAAATTGCTGGGTCTTATTATTAGGAATAATTTAATAATAATTAAGTTATTAATTATCCATGTTTGAGTATGAACCTGTCTATAATTCTTTTTAGTTGAAATTAAATCTATTCTTTTTATTTCTCACAAAAAAATAACTTTTCCTTCTTAAAAAAGAGACTGATAAACTAGGTTGACTGATTCAACTTAGCATTTTCCTAATGGTCTGATCTGTGATTTTCCAAAGAGCACATTGTTTTAAAATATAGATTTTACTTTTTTTAATTCAGGTGTAGTGAGGCCTATGTTCTGTGACATTCGGTGTCCAGGACCAAAGGAACACAGTCGCTCATGTCTTTGCAGCAGTGTAACAACTTTATTAAAAGTCAGGAGGTAATAGGGACAGCATCTGGCACAGATACCAGAAGGGTTAGGAAGAGATCCACATACAGCTTTTAAGATATCTCATTATATGTACCTTTTGACCTGTTACTAAAAATAGCTTTGGCATAGGATTAGGTCAGTTTATTCCTCTTGGATCTTATAACAAAGGCCGGTCTCCTGACAATGCCCAGGAACCTGTTCCTATGGCTCTGACGTTATCAATTAACCAGCTCCCTAGCTCCCATTTCTGATGTGGGTGAATAGTCATAAATTCCAAATGGCCATAAATTCCAGGACATGGATGACTACATGGCTGGGTCCATGGACTCCTTATCCACCTGCCTAAGAAATGCTATCACTAACAGATCAAGACAAGTTTTCCATTGAAAAAATAGTTTATTAGTCATACTTCCCAAGAGAAAGAGGCATGCCGTCTCACAGACAGTCACAGGCAAAGAGCATGGAGAAAATGTAGGAAAGTCTTCTACTATATTTTTTGAGGGAAAGAATTAGTGAGGCAAGATAAACAGGCCTAGGATGGTCTTGTTTGAATTGTTTCAGTGGGCCCCAGTGTAGGGACTGCCCTTAGATATCAGACATGGCCCTGGGGTGGTTAGGGCAGAGGATAAGTGTCTTGCAGTATAAAAGCCCAGAAAAAACAGATAGGTAATAGGTAGGGGCTTTGGGTTGTTTAGTTTGCATACGAAAGCACACTAGCAGGAGTTATCCCAGGAGCTATCTAGCCCTGGATAGGCAGTCCCTCTTAGAGCATCAATAAGAACCAAGATATCAAAGCATCAGATACAGAAACTAGAAAATATGGTTAATACACACTTTAGAGATGTCATTAAATCTCAAACAACAATGTAGTTCCAGGGACTATGCTGGTGGCTCAGTGGTGAGGAATCTGCCTGCCGATACAGGAGACATGTGTCTGATCACCGATCGAGAAAGATCCCACCCACATGCTGCAGAACAACTGAGCGTGTATGCCACAACTATTGAGCCCGTGCTCTGGAGCCCGGGAGCTACAACCACTGCGCTCATGTGCCCCAACTATTAAAGCCTGCTCGCCCTAGAGCCTGTGATTCCCAGCAAGAGAAGCCACCGCCTGGGAAGCCTGAGCGCTACAACTAGGGAGGGGGCCCCACTCACAACTAGAGGAAAGCCTGCTGGGCCACAGTGAAGACCCAGCACAGCCAGAAACAAATAAATGCAACTATTGCAAACAGCAATGTGGTTCCAACAGGCTTGTAGGCCTTGCATCTGAAAAGGCAGTTCTCAATGCTAGCCATATTCCAGAATAGCTTGAAGAATTTTCTAAACTGTGGTTTTGTGCTTCCACACTTACAACCAATTATATGAGTATCTCTGGACACTGATTATTTTAAAATCTCCCCCAGGTATTCTCATGTGATTCTGAGCTTGAGAAAGACTTATCTAAGACAGAGGTTTCCAAAGTCTGAAACAGAACCAATAGCAGTTATCACCTTGGAACTTGTTATAAATGCAGATTCTCAGTCTCGCTAAGTTGGAAACTGGGTGAGGCCTAGCCGTCCATATTTGCATAAGCCCTCTATATGATTCTGAGGCTGGTTTAAGTTTAAGAAGCACTGGTCCAAGGTAAGGAGCATCTGTGGCTTTGGTCAGAGAGCTGACTTTGATGTGAACGCAAGTCACATTTTCCTCAGGGTGTGCGGACAGCTATCACCTTAAAAGAAGTGGAGCTGGAGCTTGGGAGACTAGGGCCAGGTCAAGTGTGAGGCAGGGCTTCCTCTATGCTTAATGGATGTTGAGGCCCCTCAGTGCTGGGCCGGACCTCAAGTCACTGGAGCAGAAGTCCTGAACTTTGGGTCTGAACTGGCTCTGTTTCCTTTGAGTGTGCGCTCTTCTCCTTCCCAGCTCCTGCACCCAGCTGTGCTGGAGCAAAAAGGGCTCTTGTGGGTAGTTAGCAAGGTTTGGGGCTGGGTTATGGCCATTTGGCTACTGTCAGAGATCCAGACTGCCTCTGGTGTGTCGCCTGTACAATTGTAAATAATGGCTGCCCTGTCCCTGCTGAGACACCACTTGGGTTTGAGCCACTTCAGATCTCACAGCCCAGCTTTTTGGCTGGCTGTACCAGTGTGCAGCAAGTGGTGCTGGAATGTCCACTCAGTTCAGGCTGGGTGGCAAGCTGGGGAAGTTGCAGGAAACCAGTCAGTCATGGGTGCAGTTTCCATTTGTCCCCTCTGGCCTAATTCAGGGGCAAGCAAATCATTATGCATGCCTCATGAGCAGAGTCCTGGCTTTCTTCTGCCCTTCTGGAGCTGCCCACCAGCCCTCCAACCAGCCAAGGGGGCTCATCTTCCTGGCATTGGAATCCAGGGTTGGGGTGGCTAGTATGTGACTCAAACCACTCACTTCCCAGGAAGGATCTCTGTGTAATTGCTCTTTTTCTCTGATTCTCCTCCCATGGGGACTGACCTGTTAATTTTCTTCCCTTCCTACTCAGTTCTTTGTCAATCTTCCTTATAGCTTTGGTTACACTTGACTTCTGCCACTTTCCAGTTAGTTTTAAGTGAGGATTGCTCCATATGAAGATGTTATTTTTGATCTGTTTTGGGGGGGGGGGGAGTAAGCTCTTTGTCTCCCTGCTATGTAATCTCGATCTCCCTCCCCTATCTAAGAACCATGACATGGTTCTTAGAAAGAGAGCCTGGTTGTTGCTCAGTTGCTAAGTAATGTCTGACTCTTTGTGACTCCATTGATTGCAGCCAGATGGGCTCCCTGTCTTTGACTATCACTCAGAGATTTTTCAAACTCATGTCCATTGAGTCAGTGATGCCATCCAACCATCTTATCCTCTGTCTCCCCCTTCTCCTCCTGCCCTCAATCTTTCCCAACATCAAGGTCTTTTCCAATGAGTCAGCTCTTCCTATGGATGGCCAAAGTATTGGAGCTTCAGCTTCAGCATTAGTCCTTCCAAGGAATATTCAGGGTTGATTTTCCTTAGAATTGACTGGCTTGATCTCCTCAAGTCCAAGGAACTCTCAAGAGTCTTCTCCAGCACCACAATTCAAAGCAGCAACCCACTGGGCTCAGCCTTCTTTATTGTCCAAGTCTCATATACATACATGACTACTGGAAAAATCATAGCTCTGACTAGACAGACTTTTGTCAGCAAAGTGATATCTCTAATTTTTAATACACTGTCTTAGTTGGTCATAGTTTTCCTTCCAAGGAGCAAGCATCTTTTAATTTCATGCTGCAATGATTTTGGGGCCCAAGAAAATAAAGTCTGTCACTGCTTCCACTGTTTCCCCATCTATTTGCCATGAAGTGATGGAACTGGATGCCATGATCTTTTGAATGTTGAGTTTGTTGTAGTCCACAGAGTCAAAATCTTTAGCACAGTCAATGAAGCAGAAATAGATATTTTCCTGGTATTCCCTTGCTTTGTCTATGATCTAACAGATGTTGGCAATTTGATCTCTGGCTCCTCAGCCTTTTCTAAACCCAGCTTGTACATCTGAAAGCAAAAGTGTACAGTAGTTTAAACATTCTTTGGCATTGCCTTTCTTTGGGATTGGAATAAAAACTGAATTTTTCCAGGCTTGTGGCCACTGATGAGTTTTCCAAATTTGCTGGCATATTGGGTGCAGCACTTTCATAGCATCATCTTTTATGATTTTAAATAGCTCAGTTGGAATTCCATCATCTCCACTAACTTTGTTCATAGTAATGCTTCCTAAGGCCCACTTGACTTCACACTTCAGGATGTCTGGCTCTAGGTGAGTGACTATAGCATCTTGGTTTTCTGGTCATTAAGACATTTTTTTGTATATTTTGTATATATTTTGTGTATTCTTACCACCTATTCTCAATCTCTTCTGCTTCTATTAGGTCCTTACCATCTCTGTCCCTTAGTGTGCCCATCCTTGAATGAAATGTTCTCTTGATTCCTCCAATTTGAAGAGATCTCTAGTGTTTTCCATTCTATTGTTTTCCTCCATTTCTTTGCATTTTTCACTTAAGACGGGTTTCTATCTCTTCTTGCTATTCTTTGAAACTGTGCATTCAGTTGAGTGTATCTTTCCCTTTCTCCCTTGCCTTTTGCTTCTCTTCTTAGCTATTTGTAAATTATCCTCAGACAATCACTTTGCCTTCTTTTGTTTCTTTTTCTTTGGGTTGGTTTTGGTCACTGCCTCCTGTACAATGTTACAAACTTGTGTCCATAGTTTTTAGGCACTCTCTCTCTCAGATCTAATCCCTTCAATCTATTCATCACTTGCACTGTATAATCATAAAGGATTTGATTTAGGTTATACCTGAATGGCCTAGTGATTTTCCTGACTTTCTTCAATTTAAGCCTGAGTTTTGCAATATGGAGCTCATGATCAGAGCCACAGTCTGCTCCAGGTCTTATTTTTGTTGACTGTATAGAGCTTCTCCATATGCAGCTATAAGAGTATAATTAATCTGATTTCAGTATTGACCATCTGGTGATATCCATGTGTAGTAGCGACATCTCTTTTGTTGTTGGTAGAGGGTGTTTGCTATGACCAGTGTGTTCTCTTTGCAAAACTTTGTTAGCCTTTGCCCTGCTTCTTTTTGTACTCCAAGGCCAAACTTGCTTGTTATTCCATGTATCTCTTGATCTCTTGCCTTCCTATGTTTGCATTCCAATCCTCTATGATGAAAAGGACTTTTTTTTGTTTTATTGGCTTTAGTTCTAAAAGGTCTCATTGGTCTTCATGGGACTGGTCAACTTTAGGTTCTTCAGGATTAGTGCCTGGGGCATAGACTTGAATTAGTATGATATTGAATGGTTTGCCTTGGAAATGAACCAAGGTCATTCTGTTTTTGTGATTGTACCCAAGTACTGCATTTCGGACTCTTTTGTTGACTATGAGAGCTATCCCTTCTAAGGGATTCTTGCCCTCAGTAGTAGATACGCCCATTCCTATCCATTTTAGTTCACTGATTTCAAATTGTTGATATTGTCTCTTTCCATCTCCTGCTTGACTACATTCAATTTAACCTTGATTCATGGACCTAATATTCTAATTCCAATATTGTTCTTTACAGCATTGAACTTTACTTTCACCACCAGACAAGTCAGCAACTGTGCATTGTTTCTGCTTTGGCCCAGCCAAAGCTATTTCCCCACTCTTTCCTAGTAGCATATTGCACAACTTCTGACCCAGGGGGCTTATCTTCTGGTATCACATCTTCTTTTCAAACTGTTCATGAGGTTCTCAAGGCAGTTCACTGCCATTCTCTCCTCTAGTAGACCACATGTTGTCAGATCCCCCCACTATACCCTGTCCATCTTGGCTTGCCCTGCATGCCATGGCTCATAGCTTCACTCAGTTACACAAGCCCCTTTGCCATGACAAAGCTATCATGAAGTGATTTTCATGAAGGTACATGGTCATTTAACCAGTGTTTTAATTTGAACATTTGAGTCATTTATAATGTCTTGATATATACCTGATACTACAATTAACACCTTCAGATAAATGTCTTTGCTCTATTTCTTATTTCCCAAGAATGAGTCAGGATTAAGTTACAGTGTTTTTAAGGATTTGATGTATATTTATACTCTTCAGAAAATATATGCCAGTTTATACAACCAGCAACAATTTATGAGATTTCTTTTTCCTCTTCATGCCTGTACTGGGTGTTAATAAGTCTTTTTGTCTTTGACAACATAATAGTTTATACATGATTCCTTATTTTACTTACTTCAATATTCTTGATTCATTGTAAATTGAAATATTATAATTTTTCTATTTAGTCATTGTCATTTCTTTTGTGAATTGATCGCCTGCTTAAATTACTCAATTTTACATTATTCATATTATCTTTACTATTTTCTAAGAATTCTCTATGGATTCTATCATATTATGCTTAAAATGTCTCTTCCATATAAAAATCATGAAACAACTAACTTATGCTTTCTCCTGGTTTATTTATTGATTTGCATTTAACTGATTAGGCTATCAAGGATAACTTTGATATGAAAAAAGGATCGAAATTTCTTTCTCCAACAACTGTTGATAGTTTCCCAAGCACCACTATTGTATATTCCATCCTCTCCCTGATGCTTTAAAATTGCACATATGTCTGTACACTCATATCGCTCTATTTCTGGGCTTTGGCTCTGTTTCCTGGACCTATGCCTCCTTTATGGTATCAGCTCCACACAATCTTAATTTTTGTGGCTTTGTTCAGTTCAGTTCAGTCACTCAGTCATGTCCGACTCTTTGCAACCCCATGAATCACAGCACACCAAGCCTCCCTGTCCATTACCAACTCCTAGAGTTCACTCAGACTCACGTCCATCAAGTCAGTGATGCCATCCAGCCATCTCATCCTCTGTTGTCCCCTTCTCCTCCTGCCCCCAATCCCTCCCAGCATCAGAGTGTTTTCCAATGAGTCAACTCTTCGCATGAGGTGGCTAAAGTACTGGAGTTTCAGCTTTAGCATCATTCCTTCCAAAGAAATCCCAGGGTTGATCTCCGTCAGAATGGACTGGTTGGATCTCCTTGCAGTCCAAGGGGCTCTCAAGAGTCTTCTCCAACACCATAGTTCAAAAGTATCAATTCTTCAGCACTCAGCTTTCTTCACAATCCAACTCTCACATCCATACATGACCACAGGAAAAACCATAGCCTTGAGTAGACGAACCTTAGTCGGCAAAGTAATGTCTCTGCTTTTGAATATGCTATCTAGATTGGTCATAACTTTTATTCCAAGGAGTAAGCGTCTTCTAATTTCATGGTTGCAGTCACCATCTGCAGTGATTTTGGAGCCCAAAAACATAAAGTCTGACACTGTTTCCACTGTTTCCCCATCTATTTCCCATGAAGTGATGGGACCGGATGCCATAATCTTTGTTTTCTGAATGTTGAGCTTTAAGCCAACTTTTTCACTCTCCACTTTCACTTTCATCAAGAGGCTTTTTAGTTCCTCTTCATTTTCTGCCATAAGGGTGGTGTCACCTGCATATCTGAGGTTATTGATATTTCTCCCAGCAATCCTGATTCCAGCTTGTGCTTCTTCCAGCCCAGCATTTCTCATGATGTACTCTGCATATAAGTTAAATGAGCAGGGTGACAATATACAGCCTTGACGTACTCCTTTTCCTATTTGGAACCAGTCTATAGTTCCATGTCCAGTTCCTACTGCTGCTTCCTGACCGGCAAACAGATTTCTTAAGAGGCGGGTCAGGTGGTCTCTTTCAGAATTTTCCAGAGTTTATAGTGATACACACAGTCAAAGGCTTTGGCATAGTCAATAAAGCAGAAATAGATGTTTCTCTGGAACTCTCTTGCCTTTTCCATGTCCAGCAGATGTTGGCAATTTGATCTCTGGTTCCTCTGCCTTTTCTAAATCCAGCTTGAACATCTGGAAGTTCACAGTTCATGTGTTGCTGAGGCCTGGCTTGGAGGATTTTGAGCATCACTTTACTAGCGTGTGAGATGACTGCAATTGTGCGGTAGTTTGAGCATTCTTTGGCATTGCCTTTCTTTGGGATTGGAATGAAAACAGACCTTTTCCAGTCCTGTGGCCACTGCTGAGTTTTCCAAATTTGCTGGCATATTAAGTGCAGCACTTTCACAGCATCATCTTTCAGGATTTGAAAGAGCTCAACTGGAATTCCATCACCTCCATTAGTTTTGTTCATAGTGATGCTTTCTAAGGCCCACTTGACTTCACATTCCAAGATGTCAGGCTCTAGATGAGTGATCACACTATCATGATTATCTGTGTCATAAAGATCTTTTTTGTTTAGTTCTTCTGTGTATTCTTGCCACTTCTTCTTAATATCTTCTGCTTCTGTTAGGTCCATATGACTTCTGTCCTTTATTGAGCCCATCTTTGCATGAAATGTTCCCTCAGTATCTCTAATTTTCTTGAAGAGATCTCTAGTCTTTCCCATTCTGTTCTTTTCCTCTGTTTCTTTGCTTTGATCGCTGAAGAAGGCTTTCTTATCTCTTCTTGCTATTCTCTGGAACTCTGCATTTAGATGCTTATATCTTTCCTTTTCTCCTTTGCTTTTCACCTCTCTTCTTTTCACAGCTATTTGTAAGGCCTTCCCAGACAGCCATTTTGCTTTTTTGCATTTCTTTTCTATGGGGATGGTCTTGATCCCTGTCTCCTATGGCTTTGTAGTATGTATTATTTTTTTAATGTCAAGGCAGTGCAAATCTCTTATTATTTTACTTAGTTCCAAAAAATAAAGGATGTCAATTATAATACACATTTCTTATAAAAGCATCAGGGGATGGTTTCAGTTATCTGTAGCCAGGCCTGCAGCTTTCCAGAAGATATCAGATGGTTGAGCTCCCTGGCCCATCTCAACATTGATTCTCATGATAAAGTTTAGCAGATGCTATTGATCTGCTCACTCTCTTATGTCCTTGTTTCAGGTTCTTTTTTTTGGTCAGCTCTTTCAGGCAAAGAGAAAAAATATGCTGCCAGGAATGGCTCCAGGTTTGGAAATTCTCTGATAACAAATCCTTAAGCACTAGACTCCAGCAGAAAGAAACTAACTTACTCTCCCTCTCCTTCTTTCTGTCTTCTTAGGGTCAGGGCAGGGATTTGGGTGGAGGCAGGTGACTAATAATCCCACCTGAAAATTTTATTTAGTTTGTGTGTGTGTGTTAGTCACTCAGCTGTGTCTGACTGTGTGCAATTCTATGGACTGAAGCCTGCAAGGCTTCTCTGTCCTTGAAATTCTCCAGGCAAGAATACTGGGGTGGGGTGCCATCCCCTTCTTCAGAAGATCTTCCTGACCCAGGGATTGTACGCAGGCCTCCTGCATGGCAGGCAGATTCTTGACTGTGTGAGACACCAGATAAGCCCTTTATTTAGTGGATATGTTAAATAAAAAGAAAATATAAGTTACAAATCTTCTATATACTTCATATATTCGAGAGAGGAGAACATATTAGACGGTGATTGGTTTGGCTGGGGATATCAACATGTTTTGTGATAAGAAAAGGTAGGCCAAGTTGAAATGGGATGAAACTGCAAATTGGTGTCTGTGTGGTGGAAGAATGTCAAGAATACTGATAACAAGAAGAGGGAAATAGAGAGAGAGAGATTGAGGCCCCTTGGTTGGCAGCAGGGACTTGCAAAAGGACACAGCTAGCAAGAAATTTACTTTGGCAAGGATTGCTCTATATATTGTAGGAACACTGGTATCTGGGAGTAAATTCAAGAAAGTATAATCCTGTCCCATGCTATAAATCTCTGATTTCTCTAACCAATCCCAAAATCTTCAGTAAAATATGCCTCACCCAACAACTCCATGTCAGTGGGACTTTGAGGAAACAAATGAAGAGAATTGGTTCCAGAGTGAAGCCAAAAGGGCTGGCTAGAGATGGTGTTGGCCACAAAATTCCCACTACCGTGTTTGGAGTAGAAGATGTGGTGGAGATGAAGCCTCTGCCCAGGAAGCAGGGAGACAGAGACAGATTTCTTGAATCTGTACTATGCTCCTTGGTTCAATTCCCAGTCTGGAAGATGACATTGTTACAGAGAAGAGTCCATTTTGACTCCATATTGGATCCATTTCATTGAGTTTAACCTTTGCTTTTCATTGCCTTTGTTATTATAATCATACATAATGGCCTGTCTCTGGGAACACTGCCCCTCTACCTGAATATTAAACCAAAGTTCAGGACCCTGTCCACCCAAGAATGGCTGTAGGAAAGAAGGAATCAACACATTCCCTCCCTGAGGCTGGACATTTCAGGAGATATTTGCAAGACTTCTTTCTTCACCACCTTTCCCTCTCTGTTCTATAAAAGAATCTGGCATTCAGACCCCAGTGAGACAGTTATTTTGAGATATTAGTCTACCATCTTCTAAATCTGCTGGGTTTCCAAACAAATTCATATTCATATTCCACCTTAACACCTCATCTCTCAGATTACTGGCCTGTCATGTGGTGAGTAGAGTGAACTCTAACCAAGTAGCAACATCAGATCACATAGATAGATATTCCTTGAATTTCTATGGTAGTTCTGGAAACCCCATTCAGCCACAGTTCAGTTTAGTTCAGTTGCTCAGTCGTGTCTGACTCTTTGCGACCCCATGGACTGCAGCATACCTATCCATGGACTGAAGGCTTCCCTATTTATTACCAACTCCTGGAGCTTACTCAAACTAATGTCCATCAAGTCAGTGATGGCATCCAACCATCTCATCCTCTGTCATCCCCTTCTCCTCTGCCTTCAATCTGCAGCTGGGACCTGGAGCATTCAGTATTTCATTTAGGCAAGTGGTATTTCGATAACTCATTAATAAAACAACATGTATTTTATGTGTTTGAATTAATGGTACACTGCACACCCCACCTCCCAGTTCCTTACCATGTCATGATGTCATTTTCTGGTGTTTACCTTGGTCCAGTCTTTACCACCATGGAATGGGCTTTGAAAGCTTCTTTGGATAATTATAATCCCATTAAGAACAAGATTGCATTTTATCTATGTTTTGCTTTTTCTGAATATCAGTGGACATTGATAAATGTTTTGTTTATATAACTTACCCACCTTGAACCTCTCTCAGTTCAGTTCAGTTCAGTCGCTCAGTCATGTCCGACTCTTTGCAACCCCATGAATCACAACACGCCAGGCCTCCCTGTTTATCACCAACTCCCAGAGTTCACTCAGACTCACACCCATCGAGTCAGTGATGCCATTCAGCCATCTCATCCTCGGTCGTCCCCTTCTTCTCTTGCCCCCTATCCCTCCCAGCATCAGTCTTTTCCAATGAGTCAACTCTTCGCATGAGGTGGCCAAAGTACTGGAGTTTCAGCTTTAGCATCATTCCTTCCAAAGAAATCCCAGCGCTGATCTCCTTCAGAATGGACTGGTTGGATCTCCTTGCAGTCCAAGGGATTCTCAAGAGTTTTCTCCAACACCACAGTTCAAAAGTATCAATTCTTCGGCACTCAGCTTTCTTCACAGTCCAACTCTCACATCCATACATGACCACAGGAAAAATAATAGCCTTGACTAGATGGACCTTTGTTGACAAAGTAATGTCTCTGCTTTTGAAAATACTATCTAGGTTGGTCAAAATTTTCTTCCAAGGAGTAAGCGTCTTTTAATTTCTTGGCTGCAGTCACCATCTGCAGTGATTTTGGAGTCCCCCAAAAGATAAAGTCTGACACTTTCCACTGTTTCTCCATCTATTTGCCATGAAGTGATGGGACCAGATGCCATGATTTTTATTTTCTGAATGTTGAGCTTTAAGCCAACTTTTTCACTCTTTCAACCTCTCTAGATAGTTCTTAATTCTACATGTCTTGGCTGCCTCGAGGTTAGTTTAACTGACTGTCACTGCAGTGCAATATTCCTTGCTGTATAAATGATCAGGGACGGATCTGGGATGAGTTTCTGCCATGGCTGCTGGAGCTTGTGCTGAACACTGAGTCAAGGGGGAAATGAAGCTGTATTTCACCCTTCCGTTGAGCATTTAAAATACTGCTATTTTTGGTGGGGCACTGTTTAAAATTACTTTGATTGATGTTTACTGGTATTAGTAAACATTTCTTTATAAAGTAAGTTGCTTATAAATGTGGGTGTTTTTTTACTCTAGCCTCTGGCATCTGAAAAGCATTTAAAATAACCAAAGTAATCCTAGTCACAATGTTCAGTGACTAATAACCATTATGTCCTCAAGTTTGGATGAAGTGCCCAGACTCATGGCCCTCATGCTGAGTGCCCCCCTTTCCTGACTATGCCCTGATAGTATTTCCTCTCTACAAAGAAAATCTTGGCATAGTAACCACTAACAAATGGTCAGGTAGTGGCCACTTTTCTTTTCTTGTGATAAAGTCTAATGAACTTTAGTTTATCAAGTGTGGAACAACGTAAACAGTCACTGGCTTGCAGAAGGTGTAGAGACTTCACATTTTCTATGTGCAGTAGTTTCATTGTAAAGGTGTTTCTGAAAAGTGGATTTGACTTCATCTCATTTCTTCTAGGGGACTTGAGGTAAGGGGCAGATATTGCTAACCCCATTTTAAATTGTAAAATTAAAGTACAGGGAAGGTAATTGCTTTGTTCAAGTCATTCAGGGTTGAAATGGGAATGGAAAACAGATCTGTTCTTATTTCAGCCCTTTACATTTCTATCATTTCTATTTAAATAAGCTCTGAAGAAAAATGGATACTTTTCTCTTACAGCAGGGAAAACACAGTTTTCAAGAGTAAGCTCATATGTTAAGTACAAAATTTTCACAGCATTTAATAATACAGGTAATTCACTGAAAAATAGCATAGCTTAAAACATCAGACACAGAATTTAATTGTGCCTACATTGGTGACTTGGAATGTGGTCAAACCTTGTTTTCCAGCCTACATCTGGATTCATTTTTGTATTTCCATAGTTTTTTCCTATCTTGAACCCTGAACCCAAAGACTCTCAGTTGACTGAAATATATGGGAAAGACAAATGCTTTACTTTTTGTACCTCAATCAGAATTTCTCTGCATAGAGAATAGACCATTATGATATGACCGACACAGGCTGCTAGTCTACAGTTTTCATTAACAAATTGAGCAATGCAATTTGTGTGTTCACAGGAAATTATCAAGGAGACTACAGTACTCAGTTTAAAGCCTGTTGTGAGTCATATGTGAGAGGACAGACATTTTTAACGAGGAAGTGCTGAAGATTATCATACCTCCTTAAATTGGCCAAAGAGAATCTAGTTAGTAGCTGCTTCCCCCTTCTGCTGAGGGGAATAGTTGTGACAGAGACCATGGGAACTACAAAGCCTAAAATATTTATAACCTGGCCTCTTAAACTTTGCCTACTCTGCCTCACTGTACTGCATAGAGAAGAGGCTGGGATACGATTACAGAAGTAAGACTAATACTGTGCCTTCACTTGTATTATTAATGCTGTTGTGATTCTTTCCCTTCTTCTGGCACCAATCCAACACCTACCCTTCTTCAAAGTCCATTTCCTGATACTAGGAGCTTCTCTAGATCAGTCTAGTCCTCATAATCTCTCCTGTTCCTTTACTCTCCTATACCACTTAAGAGCTACTCAGTTTAGTTCAGTCATTCAGTCATGTCCAACTCTTTGCCACCCGATGGGCTTCAGCACCCCAGACTTCCCTGTCCATCACCATCTCCCCAAGCTTGCTCAAACTCATGTCCACTAAGTTGATAATGCCATCAACCATCCCATCCTCTGTCATCCCCTTTTCCTCCTGCCTTCAATCTTTCCCAGCATCAGGGTCTTTTCAAAGAGTTAGTTCTTCACATCAGGTAGCCAAAGTATTGGAGCTTCAGCTTCAGTGTCAGTGCTTTCAATGAATGTTCAAGACTGATTTCCTTTATGATTGACTGGTTTTAACATCTTCCTAGTTTTTGATTACTTGATGCCTCGTACAGTTCTTCATTTCAGGCACCTTAGCTTTGTCTTCCAAGTTATCCATAAGCTCCATGAAAGCAGGGACCATGGATATCTTTCTTCTTATATTATCAGCTATGGATTAAGTTTTCTGCTACTTGGCTGTGATCTCTGATACAAATGATCTCCCTGTTTAGGCTTCCAATTGCCTACCAGATTAAGCATGGATTTCTTACCACAACATTTAAAACTTTAAACCCCTAATCTTACCAATTAACTAGTCCCCAGATTAGTGCTTAGAAAATAGTGGTTGCTCAGAAAATGGTATTTTCTGTCTTCTTTTACTTTACTTTCTATTATGCTCTTACAACATTGGAAGAGTTCTGGATTTGACAATGATGAGGTCAGTAACGAGCAATTTCAGTATCATGCTGGGGACAAAGCCAGAAAGCAAGAACAAAGAAATACATCAATGAAAAAAATAACTGTGGCAAGCATAGTACAGATGTTTGTGATGAGAAGGAGAAGGTGGGGAGGCAGCCAGAAGGCCAATTTTTAGTTTGGAGTGAGCACTGCATGAATCTGTGGGTGAATGACTGGAGTCAATGGCAATATAACGAGGAGATTAGCTAGGAAGAGTTCAGAAGGAGCAGAAACAGGGCTCAATTGCAAAGGGGGAGAGAGAAGAGAAGGAAGGTTCAGCTTCTGTTTTCTCAGTGTGGTTGACACGAGCCATCTACTGAGTCAAGGATGGAGGTGGGGCAGAATTAGAGATCTGAGAAGACTGGCGACAAGAAAGCAGGTGATGACATCAGTAAGAGAAGTGCTGAAACAAGCAGCATAAATTAATATGACCACATTGACCTGGTTTCCTAGAATTCCTTGAAGAGCTGGGCTTGAGAGGGGAGAAAATATCAGGAAAAAATATAAGGTGGGAGAGTTGAGGTTGGGGATGGCCATGGAAACCACAGGAAACCTTGGGAACAAGGGCTGGGTGAATACATTGGATTGAGCTACCTTGATTTAGCACCAACTGCAGTCCAAAAAATTACCATATATTACTCTGTTTAAACAATTCTGTTAAGATTGGGCTTTATCACCCCAATTTTGCAATTTAACTTGAGGTTCAAATATATTTCTTGACTAATGTGTTTTGAGCTAGGGTTTTAATTCAGGTGTTTATTTATTTTTCCACTCTATTATTGTACTTTCATACTATAGAAAGAAATAGTGTGCCAAGAAGCCCCAGGTTACCACAGATTGGAGGGATAAGTGAAACCTTGAAAGGTTAAGATTCTTTAGCATCCTCATTTCTATCAAGTCACATATCCTTTGTCATTGTGACACTATTTATCTAACCCCTCCTGGTCCACCCAGTCACATGAATTGTGCTTGTTTTGTGCTGAAAAGTGGAGCCCTGAGGGCACCAGTGTCCACCCGGGGAAACCATGAGTAGCACAGGTCACTCCTTGCTTTCCTCTCTCCCTAGGACAAGAAAATCAGGAGTGGGAAGGGGACAAGCAAGGGTTCGACCTCGAGACCCCTTTGCTCTTCACTATGACTCCTAAGGAAGACCTCTGTTATAAACTGAATGTTTGTGTTCCCCTAAAGGATTGTTGAAACTCTAACCTCCAGTGAGCTGGTTTTAGAAGACAGGAGTCTTTGGGGAGTAACTGGGTCATGAGGATGGAGCCTTCACGATGAGAGTAGTGCTCTTAAAACAAGACAGAAATGATCTCTGTCTGCCGTGAAGGATACAGCGAGAAGATGTCCCTCCACAACCAGGAGGAAAGTTCTCACAGGAGCAGAATGGGCTAGCACCTTGATCTTGGAGCCTTCAGCCTTCAAAACTGTGAGAAAAAAATGTTTTTTAAGCCACCAGCCTATGGTAATTTGTTACAGCAGCCCAAATTAAGGTAACCCTTGTTTATTTCAGACTCTCTCTGAGTACAATTCGCTGGTGAAAACCTGTTTTGTTTGTTAAAAAATTGTCTTGGTGCCATCTTGTCAATAGCAACAAAAATGTTTCTAAAGATAAGGAGGAGATTTCCTGGGTTAGAAGCAGAAAGACAAGAGATAGTCCCATCATATTTAACCCCTTCTCTTCCATCTTCATGACAGATAGTCTCAGAATGTATTAAAAAAAAATTCACTGTGAGTCAGCTTTCAAAATGCTGATTTCTTTGCCCTACCCTAGAAATTCTGAGGGAAAGCCTCGGAACATGAATTTTAGTAAGTCCCTCAGTGATTCTGAGGCAGGTGACTCCTACGTGTGAAAGGACAATACTGAGAAGGAACCCAAATTCACCAGTTTTAAATAGTTTAAATCCTTAATGGCATCTAGTTCAGGGCAGTTACCCACATTTCTCCTTAGAGACAGACTCACTGGTGCACTTTGCTGCATTTTGGAAGAAAGTGTGTTTCTGTGGTACACAAATGTGTCTCGGGGGATGGCTGACTGGCCAGGCACCAAGAAACTCCCAAGGGCATTTTCCTTAATCAGTTTGGAAAAGGCCAGTGTAGCGGCTGGCCTCAGTCTCTGAGCCCCAGAACCCTCCTTTTGTCAGCACACATTGGTATGCACATACTAACCACCCTCACAGGAATCTGATTCATAAACCATTTTCGAGGGAAATATGACCACTAAATAAACTGGGTATTGGGGCTGGTCTAATCAAAAGGCTGCTGCTGCTGTCACTTCAGTAGTGTCTGACCCTGTGTGACCCCATAGACGGCAGCCCACCAGGCTCCCCCGTCCCTGGGATTCTCCAGGCAAGAACACTAGAGTGGGTTGCCATCTCTTTCTCCAATGCATGAAAGTGAAAAGTGGAAGTGAAGTCGCTCAGTCGTGTCCAACTCTTAGTAACCCCATGGATTGCAGCCCACCAGGCTCCTCCGTCCATGAGATTTTCCAGGCAAGAGTACTGGAGGATCAAAAGGCTATAGATCATTAAACAGATTTAGCACCAGGAAGATTGGCTGGTTCAGTCCAAGGCCTCCCTGACATCAGACTCTTAGAGCTTAAAAGGCCGGTGCACCCCCTTCCACAGTGGGATCCATTTGTCAGGGGGATGGACACACCTGTTCCTGAGGGGATACCTGCCCTTCACTAGTGCATAGCACACAATTAGTGTCCTAAAGGTGGCTTAGCATGGTGAGGCCAACTTTAAGACTCCTTTGCCTAAAATCTCAAGATCTATAAGACTTCCATATTTCACTGAAAATTTTTAAATAAAATTTGAGAACTGATATAGTTTTTTTTTTCAATGTCTTACTGTGTCAAGTAAAGATGTTGAAAATTAACCCAAGCTAAACTAAACTAAGCTACTGCTGATTGTCATTGCCACTACATTTGGCAAAGTATATGTGTATTTTTAAAATTAATTTATTTTTCATTGAAGGATAATTGCTTTACAGAATTTTGTTGTTTTCTATAAAACCCCAACATGAATCAGCCACAGGTATACATATATCCCCTCTGTTTTGAACTTCCCTCCCATCTCCCTCCCCTTCCCACCCCTCTAGGTTGATACAGAGCCCGTGTTTGAGTTTCCTCAGCCATACAGCAAATTCCTGTTGGCTATCTATTTTACATGTGGTAATGTAAGTTTCCATGTTATTCTTTGCATACATCTCACCCTCTCCTCCCATTTCCCCACATCAACAAGTCTGTTCTCTATGTCTGTTTCTCCACTGCTGCCCTGTAAGTAAATTCTTCAGTACCATTTTTCTAGATTCCATATATATGTGTTAGAATATGATATTTATCTTTCCTTTCTGACTTACTTCACTCTGTATAATAGGTTCTAGGTTCATCCACCTCATTAGAACTGACTCAAATGCATTCCTTTTTATGGTTGAGTAATACTCCACTGTGTATATGTACCACAATTTCTTTATCCATTCATCTGTCGATGGACATCTAGATTGCTTCATGTTCTAGCTATTGTAAGTAGTGCTGCAATGAACAAGTAACATGTGTCTTTTTCAGTTCTGGTTTCCTCAGGGTATATGTCTAGGAGTGGGATTGCTGGGTCATATGGTGGCTTTATTCCTAGTTTTTTTTAAAGGAACCTCCATACCATCTTCCATAGTGGCTGTATCAATTTACATTCCCACCAACAGTGCAGAGCATTCCCTTTTCTCCACACCCTCTCCAGCATTTATTGTTTGTAGACTTTTTGATGATGGCCATTCTGACTGGTGTAAAGTGATATCTTATGGTGGTTTTGATTTGCATTTCTCTAAAAATAAGTGATGTTGAGCATCTTTTCATGTGTTTGTTAGCCATCTGTATGTCTTCTTTGGAGAAATGCCTGTTTAGGTCTTTTCCTCACTTTTTGACTGGATTGTTTGTTTTTCTGGTACTGACTTGTATGAGCTGTTTGTACATTTTGGAAATTAATCCTTTGTCACTTGTTTCATTTCTTACTATTTTCTCCCATTCTGAGGGTTGTCTTTTTACCTTGCTTATAGTTTCCTGTGTTGTGCAGAAGCTTTTAAGTTTAATCAGGTCCCACTTGTTTACTTTTGCTTTTATTTCCATTACTCTAGGAGGTGGGTCATAGAAGATATTGCTTTGATTTATGTCATGGAGTGTTCTGCCTATGTTTTCCTCTAAGAGTTTTATAGTTTCTGGTCTTATATTTAGATCTTTAATCTATTTTGAGTTTATCTTTGTGTATGGTGTTAAGAAGTGTTCTAACTTAATTCTTTTACATGTAGCTGTCCAATTTTTCAAGCACCATTTATTGAAAAGTCTGTCTTTTCCCCATTGTATATTTTTGCCTCCTTTGTAAAAAAAAAAAAAAGGTACCCGTAGGTGTATGGGTTTATTTCTGGGCTTTCTGTCTTGTTGCATTGGTCTCTATTTCCATTTTTGTGCCAGTGCCATACTGTCTTGATGACTGTAGCTTTGAAGTATAATCTGAAGTCAGGAAGGTTGATTCCTTCAGCTCCATTCTTCTTTCCCAATACTACTTTTACTATTTGGGGTCTTTTGTGTTTCCATATGAACTGTGAATTTTTTTGCTCTAGTTCTGTGAAAAATGTCACTGGTAATTTGATAGGGATCACACTGAATCTGTAGATTGCATTTAATATTATAGTCATTGTCACAGTATTGATTCTTCCTACCCAGGAACATGGAATATCTCTCCATCTGTTTATGTCATCTTGATTTCTTTCATTAATGTCTTATATAATTTTCTGTGTACAGTTCTTTTGTCTCCTTAGGTAAGTTTATTCCTAGATATTTAATTCTTTTTATTGCAATGGTAAATGGGA
>SJYC01123909.1:0-10862 GCA_006408675.1 Madoqua kirkii | reverse complement strand
AGCTCAACATTCAGAAAACAAAGATCACAGCTACTGGTCCCATCACTTCATGGTAAATAGATGGGGAAACAGTGGAAACAGTGTCAGACTTCATTTTGGGCTCCAAAATCACTGCAGATGGTGATTACAGCCATGAAATTAAAAAACGTTTACTCCTTGGAAGTGTTACGCAAGTGTATGTTCCCGGTTCTTTGTCTGGTTACAACAAAGATTTGGAGCAACGGACATTAGAGCCTTCAGTGCGTTACAGCTCTTAGGCAAATCTTCTATTTTATTTAGAAGATAGCAGGAGAATCCATCCATCCTCAAAGCGTGAGGGCATGCCAACCCAAAGATTTGAAGGGAAGACAGTGGAGGAGTCTGTGGGAGAGGTGGAGAGGTGGAGAGGGAGAGGGAGGGAGAGAGAGAGAGAGAGAGAGAGAGAGAGAGAGAGAGAGAGAGAGAGGACAGAGGATGAGAGGGCTGAATGGTATCACTGACTCGATGGACCTGAGTTTGAGTGAACTCTGGGAGTTGGTGATGGACAGGGAGGCATGGCGTGCTGCAATTCATGGGGTCACAAAGAGTCAGACATGACTGAGTGACTGAACTGAACTGATGGTTTTCAGTCTGTCTGCCCTCTGATGGAGAAGGATGTGAGGCTTATGGAAGCTTCCTGATGGGAGAGACTGACTGAGGGGGAAACTGGGTCTTGCTCTCCTGGGCGGGGCCATGATCAGTAAATGTCTAATCCAGTTTTTTTTGAAGGGCAGGGCTGTGTTCCCTCCCTGTTATTTGACCTGAGGCTAAACTACAGTGGAGAAGATAATGGTGACCTCCTTCAGCAAGTCCCATGCAGGCATTGCTACACTAAGTGACCCCCACCCTGCCGCAGGCCACCGCTGACCCACACCTCCACCAGAGACACCTGGACACTCCCGGGCAAGTCTGAGTGAGGTTCTTGTAGGGTCATTGCTCCTTTCTCCTGGGTCCTGGTGTGTACAAGGTTGTTTGTGCCCTCCCAGAGTCTGTTTCCCCAGTCCTGTGTAAAAACGAAGTAGCTCAATCATGTCTGACTTTTTGAGACCTCATGGACTGTAACCTACCAGGCTCTTCTGTCCATGGGATTTTCCTTGCAAGAGTACTGGAGTGGGTTGCCATTTCCTTCTCCAGGGGATCTTCCTGACCCAGGGATCGAACCTGGGTCTCCCACGTTGCAGGCAGACACTTTACTGTCTGAGCCACCCTTCCATGCTTCTTAACTCTGAAGTCTTGTTAACAATCCATCAGGAGCTCTTAGGAATACTCTGCCTTGTGGGGGAGACGAAACTCAAACCCCATGATTCTAGAATGTAACATAACTCTATAGAATGTAACTTTATAGAATGTAACATGACTTTGTAGAATGTGGCTGATTTTCCCAGGTAGACTGGCCCTGGAACCTGTATCATTTTGAGATGTTTTCCCCCAGTATGGGGAAATAGGAATTTTTGTAAAAATAGCTATTGAGGAATGCACTGATATAAATGCAATATGACCCAGATTTCTTTTTAAATCTCCCCTCCCCCAGATTTCTCTTTTAAAATGAGAAATAACATTACTTCATTCACCTTATTCATTAACAAACAATATTTTCAGGCAAGATGGTAGCTTCAAATTGTAGTCTCTATGCTGCTGTCTGCCTTACAGAGGCCAGGCTGATTTGGAGTGTGTGTGCAGGATTAGTCTTTCTGCATGGAATAAAATGCTTCAGTACTAATAAGGCTGGAGAGCATCTATATGTGTACTATAAGTAGATGACCAGCTTGTCTTGGATTGCCTGGAATTTTCCTGATTTTAAAATGAGAAGTCCTACATTCAGGGAAACCCCTCAGTTCTAGACAAATGAGTATAGTTGTTCACCCAGCTGTCCCCTCCTTTACGAGCTATAATAGGGCTGATTGTACATGATTTCAAATTCATTTCTTTGAGTCAAAACATTGTCCCATATTCAAATGTAAGCATCTTTGAGAGAGGTGACCCACTAAACTACTAAAGCTGGAAGCAACATTCTACACAGCTAATCACTCCCTCCTCTTGAAATAATTGTCTTCTTCCTCATGGAAATGCAAATTAAGATCACAACAAGATAGCATTTTATGTTTACTAAATGTGAAAAATAGAGAAGGCAAAAAATAAAGAAGTCTGAAATACCAAGTGTTGACAAGGACATGGAACATTAAGAATTTTATTTACTGCTGGTGAGTATGTAGGTTGGTACACCTACTTTGAAAAATAATTATCATATAAACATTCTCTTATAAAGCTGAACATGTGCAAACTGAAGTTGGTTTCACTTTAAGATGCCCTAGAGAAACTCTTCTATACTTGGGCCTCAGAAATCATTCACAATAATTTCAGGTTAAAAAAAATACTGGAAACCACCTAAGTGGTAACAATTAAGAGAATGGATAAATGAATTACGGAGTACTTACATAGGAGACAGGGCTTCCCAGGTAGCTCAGCTGGTAAAGAATCCACCTGCAGTGTAGGAGACCTGGGTTCTGTTGCTGGGTTGGGAAAAGTCCCTGGAGGAGGGCATGGCAACCCACTCCAGTACTCTTGTGTGGCGAGTCCCCATGGGCAGAGGAGCCTGGTGGACTACATGGGGCTGCAAAGAGCCAGACATAGCTGAAGCCACTGAGTACACACACAGTAGACAATATGGAGAGTTCAGGAAAAGCTCCCAGGAACATAACCCATTAACAGTCCATCCTCGTTTCTTTCTCGTCTTTATGTCCTGTTTTTTTTTTTGCTTTTTGTTTTTTTTTGTCTCAGCTCTATGTTCATCTCTCTTTCCTCCAATAATCAAACGCACATCAACCAACTCAGATTGGAAAGCTTATCCACATCTGCTGCATTGCCCCTTCTGGAAAGTCTGAATTTTAACCTGGGCCTCCTGATAGCAAGTGAACCACTGCTCTATTGGTGTGACTACTATTATTAGAGCAGGGAAATATTTCCGACTGGGAGTGAGAAGCGCCCCTTAGATCACCCAAGGAAGGCCTCTGACCACCACCAAGGAGGAAAGAACAGAGATTACTCGTTTAAAGTGCTTAGCATAGTGCCTGACTCATATAAGAGCTTGACAAGAACTTAATGTCACTCAAACTAATACGAGTTTCATTTCTCTTAGTTTCCCTTTACCTCCACTTTATTATTTTTCTCTCTAGAAGACTCTTTTTCTAGGCAAAATGTCCAAAGACATCTTGGTTTGGTTTTCTACGTTCTGCTCCAATATGTTCCAATTACACTGTCTATGGCACTTCCCAAACCATGGAGGAAGCACAGAGATGCAACCAGGGCCCTAGCTGGGATGTATTCAGGGGAACTGAGGGTCCTCTTTGAGCAGTAAAAAAGCAAATAGTAACTCTATATGCCTTTCAAACCATAAATATTCTTTGGCTTCATTTGTTCCTTTTCTGATACTCAAACTGTGTGCAAAACGTTTAGCACTGTGACTTGTCTCCTATAGCTTCTTAGGGAGAGTTCTTTTTTTCTTTTTTGTAGTTCTTACACTACCTACCATATTTTTAATCTATTTAGTAACAAATATTGAAGATTCTCAGGATTATTATGGGGAAAATAAGGCAAAATAATTCTAATGTTCATGTAAAGTGAACGTAAACTTTGAATCATATGCCCACGAACTCTCTGACAAAGTATTAAAGCATCAAAATCCTGTCTTTGCTGGAGGCCTTACCAAACAAGATAAAATATTTGCAAATCATATACCCATCAAGGGGTTAATATCAAAAATATATAAGGAACACATACAACTCAATGTAAAAAATGTGATTAAAAAATGGTTAGAGAACCTAAATAAACACTTTTTTTTTCTTCAAAGAAGACATACAGCTGGCCAACAGGCATATGAAAAGATGCTCAGCATCAATAATCATCAGGGAAATGCAAATCAAAACCACAGTGAGATAACACCTAATGCCCATTAGAATAACTGGTATCCAAAAGCAAGGAATAGCAAGTGTTGGAGAGGATGTGGAGAAAAACTCTTGTGCACTATTGGTGGGAATGTATATTGGTGCAGCCGCTATGGAAAATAGCATGGAACTTCCTCAAATGAAATAAAAGTAGCAATCCACTTCTGGGTATATATCTAAAGAATATGAAAATTTTTACATTTACTAAGCAGTTGTGTCACCTCAGGCAGGTTACTGCAACACACAGTGAAGGCAGGTTGTTAGAAGTTGGTGTCCTTATCTATTTATCAGTTTACTTATTAAAGTAGTGCTGATTTATGATATTATACTAGCTTCAGGGGTAGAGCATAATGATTTAGTAGCTTTAGAATATTTTATACTTCATTATAAATTATTACCGAAGATAATGGCCATAGTCCCTGCACTATACAATAGATCCTTGGTGCTTATCTATTATATACAATATAGTAGTTTGTACATATAGTAATTCATATCTGTTAACCCCATACTTCTCGGAGAAGGCAATGGCAGCCCACTCCAGTACTACTGCCTGGAAAATCCCATGGACGGAGGAGCCTGGTGGGCTGCAGTCCATGGAGTCGCTGAGAGTTGGACATAACTGAGTGACTTCACTTTTACTTTTCACCTTCATGTGTTGGAGAAGGAAATGGCAACCCACTCCAGTGTTATTGCCTGGAGAATCCCAGGGACGGGGGAGCCTGCCTTCCCTCTCTCCTTTGGTAACCATTAATTTGTTTTCTATGTTTGTGACAAAAGATGGTTTTGAAGTAGTTAAGCTGATCTGTCCGTAGATCACAGCACTAGAGAACTCACATTTCAGGATTGAGACAAAGATAATGCTTACTGAATTTAGAAATCAAAATGGGATTATAGCTTTCTAATAGCATAAATATTTATAGAAGCATAATGCATATTTCAAATTGCTAAAACACTGAATGTCTTTTTGTATGAGATGAGGAAGAAAAATGCAATACTCAGTAACTCTATCTTGTGAAAACAGCTAAATTCCCCAAGGGCACACAGAGCACATGCCTAAAAACACTCATATACCCCGACACCATCATCTTTTTCTTTGAGCACTCATCATTGATATACTCAGGAATAGCTGTTTTCTTGGACTTTCAGTATTTGCAAAATTACTCATCCACTGGGCCAGTTATTACAATATTACAGTTATTACAATTACACATTACAATATTTCTAACTCAGAACTTTAGAAATTATTGAATTACCCACTATACAATAGCATTATTGGCTGGCTCAGAAAGATGATGGGCTGTCTATAGTCATTGCTTGGTTTAGCGTGGAAAACTTTTAACTCTAAAGGACAGAAGACCAGACCTTCAATTTTGGCTTTTCTATTCACTAACCTGTGAGTTTGAATAAGTGTTTCATTGTTTCATATTTCTAGACAGAAATAATAGGAGTATTCTTTACCTCTTAGGATTGTTGCAAGGATATATGGAAGTAACCAATGTCACCAACCAGACCACCTTACTTGCCTCCTTGAAACCTATATACAGGTCAAGAAGCAACAGTTAGAACCAGACATGGAACAAGGGACTGGTTCCAAATTGGGAAAGGAGTATGTCAAGGCTGTATATTGTCACCCTGCGTATTTAACTTATATGCAGAGTACATCATGAGAAATGCCAGGCGGGATGAAGCAGAAGCTGGAAGTAAGGTTGCTGGGAGAAATATCAATAACCTTAGATAAGCAGATGACACCACCTTAACAGCAGAAAGGGAAGAGGAACTAAAGAACCTCCTGATGAAGGTGAAAGAGGAGAGTGAAAAAGCTGGCTTAAAATTCAACATTCAAAATACGAAGGCATTTGGTCCCATCACTCCATGGCAGATAGATGGGGGAAACAATGGGAACAGTGAGAGACTTTATTTTGGGGGGCTCCAAAATCACCACAGATGGTGACTGCAGCCATGAAATTAAAAGATGTTTGCTTCTTAGAAGAAAAGCTATGACAAACCTAGATAGCATATTAAGAAGCAGAGACATTATTTTGCTGATAAAAATCCATGTAGTCAAAGCTATGGTTTTTCCAGTAGTCATGTATGGATGTGAGAATTGGGCCATAAAGAAGGCTGAGCACTGAAGAATTGATGCTTTTGAACCTTGGTATTGGACAAGACTCTTGAGAGTCCCTTGGACTGTAAGGCGATTCAACTAGTCCATCCTAAAGGAAATTAGTCCTAAATATTCATTGGAAGGACTGATGCTGAAGCTGAAGCTCCAATACTTTGGGCACCTGATGTGAAAAGCCGACTCCTTGGAAAAGACCCTGATGCTGTGAAAGACTGAGGACAGGAGGAGAAGGGGGTGACAGAGGATGAATAGTCCTAAATATTCATTGGAAGGACTGATGCTGAAGCTGAAGCTCCAATACTTTGGGCACCTGATGTGAAAAGCCGACCCTTGGAAAAGACCCTGATGCTGTGAAAGACTGAGGACAGGAGGAGAAGGGGGTGACAGAGGATGAGATGGTTGGATGACATCATTGACTCAATCAACATGAGTTTGAACAAACTCCAGCAGACAGTGAAGGACAGGGAAGCCTGGCGCGCTACAGTCCATGGAGTCTCAAAGAGTTGGACATGACTGAGGGACTGAACAACAACAAAAGTCTAAAATCAGATGATTTTTAAATTTTCTTCATATAATATCTATTTCTTAATTTTCTGAGTTTTATTTTGTTGCAAAGAACATGTGTTACTCATTTTAATTTTCTTAAGGATTATTGCTGAGATAAGCTGTTTTATTTAATAATTATAATTTAACAAATTTATTTTTGTCATTTATTGAGGCAAATATATAATACTTCCCTTTGACCAATTAATTTGATAAAATAAAATAACAATTTCCTGATAACTTACTAACCTTATTTGCTGGAAAAGTCACGCTCAAAAAATAAAACATTGCTAGTTTAACATAATTTTGAATTTTTAGTGTGAATCTTATATCTATAGTTTGTAATGAAATTAAGTTAAATGTTTACTTTTGGATCTTACATTTTACATTTAGATCATAAAAATTAGCAAGTTGTCCATATGGTTCTGAACTCATTAAGAGCTTATGAGGTATTTAAAAGGAACTGCACAGATTTTGATTCCATTGCCTTTTATAAATGTAACTTTTTAGCAGTATTTTCATTCCTCTTCTCTCAAGCTGCATCAGTGGGATTATTTACAGGTTTGCAGAAAGTAGTGCATTTTGTCTTACATTCAAATATGCCTTTAGGCCTGGTTTTGCTTTCTCTTTCCCAGTGAGTTCAGCAGCCTCCGGAAACTTATCAAGACAGCACAAAAGAACCCCAAATTTGGTGGTCCCGTCTCTTTCAGGCATACTTTCTCCTCCTGATCAGGGACTGTCCATGGTGGCGGCTGCGTCCTCTTTGTTTCTATCTGTGCACCATCTACCAATAGCGAAATTTGTGGCAGTTTTATGACAACCTTTCTAGTTTCTGCATTAATGTAGACTTCTCTTTCTCCTCCTTCTGTAGCGTTTTTTTCTGGGAGTCAGAGTTAAAGGCTTGTTTTCGTGCAACTCTTTCCCCCTAAAATGTCAATGCACTATTCATTATTGAATTAACTGCTTGCCATCAACATTGGCGACAACACCAGGAATGCTAGGCTGTATAAATGTAGTGGGTGTCAGGGAGGAGATTAATCATAGCAGCTAGAATAAACAATCCTGGAACCACAAATATGCTGACACCCTTTTGGCTGAGGACTTGAGTAGCTTGGCAAAGAAGCTACAATTTTCTTTCACATTATTTCACATTTGTGAAATAATGAAGAATGTGGAAAATCAGGGAGTAACGCCACAGGTACTTTTTCCAGTATTCTTTCTTTCCTTTTTATTCTCTATCAATTAGTTGATTTTTAATTTTTAATAGTGTTAATGAAAATGAAGAATATGTATAAAAATAAAACTGTCAGGTAGATGATGAGTCATGACATACAAAAGACCAAATGCTATAAATGAAGACAGTCTTCTGTTATCATTGGTTCTAATAGAGAGTTATATTAGAGTTAATATATCCACATTCATATACATTCCCACAAAATCTTCAGGGAGTTAGAGTCATTGAGTGATGCTGTTTTCTGACATAGCTTCCCTTTCCAGAACTATTGATGATATTTGGAATCCAGAATAGCCACATCTTACTTCATGCTAAAGCTTTACCACAAAGTATGGGTTAAGAAATTTAATTAACAGAAAATGACATATAACCAATATTATAAATGATTCAGGGAAGCTGAAATTCCCCAGGCTATCTAAATCTCATTCTGTGGGGGTATATTTCTCATTTTTCATCCTTATTTCTTGGCCATGTTGGTGACCCTCTGATGAAGAGTCCTCATTCATCTTCCTTGTCCTCAGGGGTATTGCCTGTAACCCTACAGGACCACGGCAACTTGACAGCCTGCACAGCTCCCTCAAGAGTGTGCTTGGGTCCAAATAACTTGGCAAATTACTGAATTTGCATTTTGCAAAGCCAAATATCTCATCTTTATACTTTCTTTTCTTTTTACTGTGCTTTTTTCTCCAGCAAGAAGAATCACTTTTGGTTACCCATGACATTTTTCTTCCTCACCAGTCAATCACTCCATCATTAGAGAAGTTCCTACATAGTATCAGTTTCACTAGAGGGGCCACAGCTACCAACTTGCTAAAATTATGGCAGGAATCAATTGTAAACTATGACAATATTGCATTAATAATAAGCTTAAGTCTTCACTTTCATGAATGTTAGAATGTTCAAATAATATTCTGTAGTTGCAGATTGTAGATATAAACAGTGATGGAGAGGACATTAAACATGTCCCTGCAGGGATCTAAGGATATAGCTAGAAGCAGCATACTTATGAAGTTTTCTGTTTTATCTTACTAGTCAGCTATGAGAAGCCACTAGAGTAAACAATTTTCATAGCAGTTTAGCTAACAAAACTATTATTTACATATGCACACACACATATATTCACATCAAATTGTAGAAATATGTTTAATGACACATGAAAATAATGGGAAATATTTTATGATATGGTAAATGAATTAAGCAGGCTATAAAATAAATATACAAATGACTCAAACTATGCAAAAATTCAACCCCACTCCTAATAAGAAACATGCGTTTTAAACTTTCAGTTTAGTTCAGTCACTCAGTCATGTCTGACTCTTTGCTACCCCATGAACCACAGCATGCCAGGCCTCCTGTCCTTCACCATCTCCTGGAGGTTGCTCAAACTCATGTCCATCAAGTCAGTGATTCCATCCAACCATCTCATCTTCTGTCACCCCTTCTCCTCCTGCCTTCAACCTTTCCCAGCATCAGGGTCTTTTCAGATGAGTCAGTTCTCCACATTAGGTGGGCAAAGTATTGGAGCTTCAGCTTTAGCATCAGTCTTTCCAGTGAATAGTCAGGATTGATTTGCTTTAGAATTTACTTTTTTGGTCTCCCTGCTGTCCAAGGGACTCTCAAGAGTCTTATCCGACACCACAGTTCAAAAACATCAATTCTTTGGTGCTCAGCCATCTTTATGGTCCAACTCTCACATTGATAGATGACTACTGGAAAAACCATAGCTTTGATAATATGGACCTCTGTCAGCAAAAAAAAAAAAAAAAGAAGAAGAAGAAGAAGAAATTGTCTCTGGTTTTTAATACACTGTCTAGGTTTGCCATAGCTTTTCTTCCAAGAAGCAAGCATCTTTTAATTTCATGGCTGTAGACATTGCCTGCAGTGATTTTGGAGCCCAAGAAAATGAAGTGTATCACTGTTTCCATTGTTCCCCCATCTATTTGCCAGGAAGGGATGAGACCGGATGCCATGATCTTCATTTTGTGAATGTTGAGTTTTAAGCCAGCTTTTTTACTCTCCTCTTTTACCTACATTGAGAGGATTTTTAGTTCCAGGAAATGGCAACCCACTCCAGTATTGTTGCCTGGAAAATCCCATGGATGGAGGAACCTGGTAGGCTACAGTCCATGGGGTCGCAAAGAGTCAGACACGACTAAGTGACTTCATTTTCACTTTCACTTTTCTCTTTCTGCCATTAAAGAGGTGTCACCTGCATGTCTGAGGTGACTGATATTTTCCCAGCAATCTTGATTCCAGCTTGTGCTCCATCCAGCCCAGCATTTCACATGATGTATTTTGTATATAAGGCAAATAAGCAGAGTGACAATATGCAGCCTTGACATACCCCTTTCCCAATTTGAAACCAGTTCCTGTCCTGTTGTAACTATTGCTTCTTGACCTGCATACAGGTTTCTCAGGAAGCAGGTAAGGTGGTCTGATATTCCCATCTCTTCAAGAATTTTCCACAGTGTGTTGTGATCCACAAAGTCAAAGGCTTTAGCATAGTCAACAAAGCAGAAGAAGTTGTTTTTCTGGAACTCTCTTGCTTTTCCTATGATCCAATGGATATTGGCCATTTAGAAGCTCTTTATGAACTCTTATGGAAAGATCTCTAAGATATATTAAGTTAAATAAAAAACAGGGTACAGAACAATATACATAATAAGCTTAATCTGTGTTACAAAAATGGCAACAATCTAGATTTGTGTTGACCTGTATGTACACAAGACATTTCAAAAGAAACTAAGAACAATAATTCCCTGGATTGAAATTCATCAAAATGTTTGAGCCTTTATAAATGATGGGAATATGTGTGATTAAAGAAATTGTTAGAATTTTCACCATACTCTGTACTTTACTTGTAAAGTTTTAAATGATTTCCAAGTAAGATTAACCAAGTTTATGTGTAACATTTGTAACCCAGATGTATGTACTTATGAATAACAGCAGCAGGGGATGAGTACTATGAAGAGCCTATGGGCTTGTTCTCTTATTAACATTGTCA